>VURO01000302.1:0-18228 GCA_015108175.1 Pelvicachromis taeniatus | reverse complement strand
TGCGGGAGGCGTTAGCTAGCGTTAAATTTGGGTAGCGCTAGCTCGCTGCGAGTTTTCCCACTCTGAATGGGCTCTGAAAAGTAAATATAGCAGACATTAGAGCTGGTTAAACCAGTAAAATTTGAACGTTTGAGTTGTTTGTTACAATTAGCAGTTAGCTCGTGATTACAGCTATTATGACAGCTCCGAGGGTTGTCATTGAGACAGCCCGGATGTCCAAACTGTGCTCTCATTGGACGGATGAGCCACGCTGAACTCTCTTATTGGGTAGAAATGATGGCACGTTTTGTTTACAGCTTCAGCATCCTGCTTTGCTGTAATTAAGTGTAACACTATTACAGAAATGTGTAACGTTGTGATATGGCGAAGAAGGGTTCATGCGTTTCCTCCTCATCAGTTTGGCTCTTCTTTTTATGACCTCTCCGTCTTAGAGTTATTTAGAGCTTGACTCGCTGTACCCAGGAGCCTTTCATTGAAGTGTAGTACACCCAGCGGATTGTACATAACCACTGATTCATTCCCCATTGGTTGTTTTGTGGTAGGGTATTTGAGCTCAACCTTTTGGGCCAAACGGACCCCTTCTACAAGGCAGGGCATTGACCATAGCAAGATAATTGCCAACTACTATGATACTGGATTAGCAACACCGCCAGCCTGAACTACTGATATGAGGTAGAATGGGTCCATGCTTTCACTGTGTAAAAAATTCTGATACTACCATTTGAATGTTGCATCAAAAATCAGACATATCAGCTCTGGCAGCGTTTTTCCAATCTTCTGAAGTACAATTTTGATTAATCATGTAAATTATATCCTCTAGAGTGTTGTTTTTTCAGCTCACGGAATTGGCACACAGGGTGGTCTTCTGCTGTAGCCACTCTGCTTTAAAGTTTGATGTGTTGAGCATTCAGGGATGCTCTTCTACATACCTTGGTTACAACCAGTGGTAATTTGTGTTTATGTTGGTTTCTTATCGGCTCAAAGCAGTCTGGCCATTATGCTCGGATCTCTGGCATCAACGAGGCCTTTTCTCCCAGCAAACTGCTGCTTACTAGATTTTTTTTTTTTCTGACCATTTTCTATAAACCTTAAAGATGGATGTGAGGGAGGAAGTTTCTGAAGAGAAGCCTATCGAGGAATAGCAACCATACCACGTTTAAAGTAATTTAAATCTCATTTCTTCCTCATTTCGGGCATCAGAAATGAGAAGAACTTCAGCGGGTCAGTTTACATGCCTAAATTAATTCAGTTGCTATCATTTGATTGGTTTATTAGATATTTGCGTTTAAAAGCAGTTGAACACATGTAAAGATGAAGTGGCAGGTGAGTTAGGTGAAGTACCAGTGTTTAAATTTGATCAACGGCTGAATCAGATACCAGCATTATTTACTTAATAAATTGTTTGTTGCTGTTTAGTTGTCTTTGTTGAGCTTTGACCCATGGCAAACTTTGATGAGACACAAAAAGATAAACATCAGCCACTACCTTTGGTAAGTGGTATTTTATTTCCACATGGTAATTGGCAAGGTCTGACATTGCTGTGTGGTTAATAGGTGAGCATTCCAAAAGCAAGAAGAAAAATTATCATATTAACATATGATGAAATATAACTAATATAACTGTTACAATAGTTAATAGGAAGAATTGTGTTATCCTATTTGCAGCTAAACTTGCACAGGTAAATGATAATATGCGGAATGAAATGTTTAAAAATCTAACTTTGTTTAGATTACTTTTTTTTTTTTTTCTTGTGAAGTGATAAATAATGACCAGGTGTTTCTTTTCTTTAATATTTAATTTATGTGGGTATTCTTGTATAATTGCTAAGTATTCAAACATGTAGAATCAGTAGCACAGCTTGAGGAGAGGATCTGGTACCTTGCTTTAGGTGAACACTTCACAACCGTGTTTGAATTGCTTAGCAAATTAGCAGTATCCTACTGTGCTTGGCAAGCCTTATGTTGTTGGCAGCACTGCTGAAGGCAATATCACAATGTTAATAAGGAGTCGTCAGAATATCTTCTGACACTACACTTGTTGAAGCAGCGCTAGTATTAAGATGATTATAAAGTCTAAACCACATAATCATACATATGTGTAAAACAATAATATTCATTTTGTTTATTTTCATTTTAAATGACCAGCTTGGAACCATTTCTTGTTTGAGCAGACTTTTTATTTAATAACAGGATTTGATCAGATCTCAATATTATTCATTGGAAAGCTGAAAAAACCTGTTATGCACATCAGTGCGGTCAGTTCATGCACTATACTGTGGTCATATAAATACTTACAAAGCTTCACTGAAAACACTGGTATGATTTTATGTATGCATTTATTTTAATAAGATTATGACAAAGAAAAAATAACCCTGATTTTGTTCATTAAAATATCAGAATTGTTTATGCTTGTTAGTGAAACTGTTTTGCAAGTAGTTTAGTTAACAAACTAACGCATCCATTCTTTTTTTGTCCATTTATCGGGGCCGGGTCGCAGGCGCAGCAGCCTGAGCAGAAAAACCCAGATCTCCTTCTATCCAGCCACCTCCTTCAGCTTATGCAGGCAACACCGTGGCCTTCTTAGGGCAGTCGATTGATATAGTCTCTCCAGTGTGTCCTGAGACTACCCCAGGGCCTCCTCCTGGTAGGACATACCCAGAACACCTCACCTAGGAGGCTTCCTAATCAGATGCCCGAAACACCTCAACTGACACTCTTCAATATGGAGGAGTAGTGGATTTACTCTGAGCCCCTCACGATTGACTAAAATCTTTACCCTGTCTGTAAGGGCGGGCCCAGCCACCCTTCTGAGGAAGCTCATTTCTGCCACTTGTGTCCACCATCCCATCCCATCCTTCATCCTCCATCCTGCCTGTGACCAATAGATGAGGGTGGGGACGTAAATTAACCTTTCTCAGAAAGGCAAATTTGATTTTTCTCATATCGCTGTAAAATATAAATACAATAAAATAAATAATGTTAAAATCAGTGCCCTTGCAGTCACTGATTGTTTGGTGTCTAATTATGGTGTAATGCAAATATAAGTTGCTAAAAATAATATAATCTGGAAATGTTATTTGCAAACTTCAAATCTTAGGGCCAAGAACTTGAGTACAGATGGCAAAGAGTGAGAGCATAAATTAAATTATATGATAAGCAAAAATGTGTAAACATGGCAACTTATGTTTTGTATTTAAGCGCTGCTGCTCTTTCTTCAGAGGTCTCTTTGAAACATTTTACTTGTTAAAAGCTTTTAGGAGCTTTTAATCTGAATTGAGATGTATCCTACAGCAAATTCTGGGTAAAAAGCACCACAGTACATAGGTTAAAACTTTTGCACATAGACTGCTTCATTGGATCCCTGTGTTCAGTCCAGATGGCCTCATCTATGAACCAAGCTTACTTTTAAAAAAGTACAATTAAGAGGTCATTGTTAGTATATAAAAGTGTTGGTAAATAGTAGCACCAAAGCATTAGGACAGAGTGTAAGCAACTAAATGTTATTAATATACAGTTAATAATATTTGTTGATTATACACAGTAGTTGTAGTATGTTAAATCTGTATGTTTTTATTTGAGAGATAATTAACTGCATGCTTGGAAATCTGCATAAACAGAGCTGAATTTGTTAGAGGAAATTATTTATCATTATTTTTAAAGGTTTTACGCTGCAGCCTCATCTTTCAAATAGTGGCTACTTATTGTGTTGTATTTCCATGTTTTTATTGTCTTCATCTTTCAATTGCATCTTTGTGGTCACCGAGCTTGCAGTTTGTTAGGATCTGCCTCTGTGTTTTATCTCTGTCGGCAGTGAGATGTTCAGCCAATTCGTACAGAGCCAGATAACATTATAAGCTGCTTTGGTGGCTGAGTGGGCTCCGTTCTTCACTACCGTGTAGCACAATGGGCGGGATGATACTATCATTCACACTGTTTATTTTGAGCTAGACTTTAACAGCAATGTGGAAATCTTTAGCATCACTTCCCACCTCTTCTGTTACCTCAGGTGGAGGCTTGAGGATGTGGCTTCTGTGGATCGTGCTGCTCTTGCTGTTCCCTGCAGCATCTGGGGGTGCGGACTCAAAGGCTGTCACAACCACTCTTACAACCAAATGGGCTGATACACCGCTGCTGCTGGAGGCCAGGTATGACACTGCACTGCTCAACAGGAGCAGCGCTTTGGCTGCATTACATCTAAAATGAAATTTCAGAAGGAGATAATAGATAAATCAGTGTTCTGAGGTCATTACTGTAACTGTCCTCTAAGTGAGTTTAAACTACACTTCTGTCTCACTGATATGTCCTTGAGCAAGACTGTGAATAATTAAGGGCTTTAGGTGTTGTGCTGTTTGCAATAGCTGACACTATGCATTTCCAGCTTATGAGACCGCCACCTTCATATTCTTCTTCCCCAGTGAGTTCATGGCAGAGGAGAGCCAGGAGAAGTTCTGGGACTTTGTAGAGGCCAATCAAAACATAGAAGGAGAGCATGACGGTAAAGTAAAACTTTGGACTCTGTGGACGAGATTTCACTTTTAGTTTCTGCGCCGTCACCAGCTGAATTTATGATGTGTATGCAGCATCTTGGCAGTAATTGCATTGTCAGTGTTTTAGCCACATACTCGTTGGAGCAATAACACAATAAAAAGTGTATCTCAGTTAGACCAGCACTGCTGTAATGCAATTTCAAGGGGACCTATTATGCTTTTCCTTATTCTCTTTATTATATATACTGTACCAGTGGTGGTTACTGATATTAAATTTGGTCAGATTTTCAGATATTGAGGTCAGCCCTTGTGCAAGTAATCCCAGTGAAAACTCAGGCTTCAGATTGCTCTAAACACAGTTTTTTCTTCTTTTTTTTCCCCCTCGATCTTGGCACCTTATGTTGTAAGTGAGAACAGATATTCTCTCAACACTGCAGCCCCATCCACCTGCTGTTCAGACCTTTTGTTTGTGAGGCGCAGCTAATTAGAAGAAGGTTTGCTTACAGGGAGCGTGACCCTGAAGCGAGATAATATAATGTGTGGTTATTGCCCCACAGCCCTGTGTAACATCAATAAGGATTATTCTGAATTGTGAATGCTGCTGAGCTATTTACCGAAATCTTATGTGTGCACGTTTGCTGTCCCTACACAGACACAGATCAGGCCTACTATGATCTGATCATGAAGAGAGCCAGTGCCTTGCTCAGCTCCGTCCAGTTAAACATGCTGAGGTTTGCACTCTCACTGAGAGCTTACTCTGCAACAGTACACTCCTTCCAACAGGTAACAGCAGGGCAACTTCAAGCTGTTTTGAAGGCTTGTGCATACATGTGAATAGGATGATATTATTACTGATGATGCTTTTTTTTTTTGATGATGCTTTTTTTTTTTTTGGTGTATATTTTTAGATAGCGTCCACTGAGCCTCCTCCTTTTGACTGCTCAGCTTTTTTGAGCATCCACGGAGAGCAGACCTGTGATACGGAGAAGTTAGAGGCACTCCTAAAAACTGCACCTCAAAGGTAAAAAAAAAAGTTGCGTACAAATAAAGCAAACGGATTATGAATTATATAATTAAGGGCAGGTTTTTTTCCTCTTTTACAGGACAAAGCCATATCTTTTTAAAGGTGATCATAAATACCCAGGTTCAAATCCAGATGCTCCTGTTGTGATTCTTTATGCCCAGTTTGGGACAGCAGATTTCCAGAAGCTTCACCAAGTCATTCTATCCAAAGTTGATGAGGGCTCTGTGACCTATGTGCTTCGCCACTACCTGGCTGTAAGAATTGCTTTATTTCTAATGTAATTTAAATGAGAAGATCACATTAGATTGTTTGAGATTGAGCGTGTATAGATCACTGCATGTATGTTACTATGTGAAATTATCAGTAAAGCAAATGTTTTCCATGTCTGGAATAGTAGGTTTGTGGTCATGTGGTGAATCCCAGAGTTACTTTGGGCTCGCACATTTTATCCTCATCTTACAAAAATAAAACTTCTGCAGTTTAAGAGGTCCTCATTTACACCTGGGATGAAAAGAGCTCCTCCAGTTCTTCATGCTAGACTGCAAGTTTCTCAGCTTGGATTACTTTCCCCTCACATGCAAATCCATTTGATAGCGTTTTTCTTTTTTTCCTCCCCCTGATTATGCTAAATTATTCTCACCATCTGTCTTTCAGGCAGGAAGTCCTGGGCACTAGAAAGGCTGTAACATTTAACTCTTACTCCGTGCATATAGCTCTGGGGCCAGACCAGGGACAGTTAGTGGCTTAAGTACTTAGCAAGCTGGTTGTCTGCACATGGAAGATAGTCAGCAAGCACATGCATTTATAATGTGAGTGGGATTTTTTTTTATTTTTACAAGTGGGAACACAAGAACGTTCACAGAGCCTTTGACATTAAAAAAAAAAAAAAAAATATATTTATATTTTTTTTTTTTTTTTTTTTTTTTTTTTTTTTTTTTTTACATATATATGACTTATTTAGAAAAACTTCAAGATTAAAAAGGGCTACAGTCACCCTTTGCAGTCCTGCAAAAAGTACTGTCTGTTCAGTAGCTTGTAGGAACACCCTAACAGCAGTAACTTGATGTGATTTGAAGTTTCTGTATGACTTTATCAGACTATCACGTCAGGCTCAGAGACATTCCTTTATGCACAGCTCTCCCACCACAGCATTTCATTCAGTTTGAAATCTGGATTTTGGACTGGGCCATTGAAACACCTTGATTCTTTTTTTTTCTGTTGCAGATTTGCTGCTGAGTTTGAAATGATTGTCGTGTTGCATGATCCTGTTTCACCCAAGCAGTAGCTTTAACTGTCCAACCAGACAGATGGCCTCCTGTTTGATTCTCTTTACATACAGAGGAGTTCATTGTTTTATTGTAGGGCCTACCTTACAATGTAAAGCGCCTTGAGGCGAATGATGTTGTGATTTGGCGCTATATAAATAAAATTGAATTGAATTGAAATTGAATTGAAAATTGTTGACTTACTGACTGCAAGAAGCCGCAAAACAAGCAAAATTATTACCCTGCCGCCACTGTGCTTAACAGTGTGCATGAGGTGTTTGAGATAATTTGAGGTAATATGATTCATTTGATATGATTCATCTTCATTTTATTCTCATCGATCCAGAAGATATTGTTCCAGAAATCTTATGATTTACGCAGTCACAACTTTGCAAACCTAAGTCATTCTGTCATGTTCATTTTAGAGAGAAGAGGGTTTCTCCTGGCAGTGCTTTGAATGAACCATACTTGTTCAGTCTTTATCTGTACTGTCATGACCTTTAACTTTTGATGTGCTAACTGAGGGCTGCAGAGTCTGAGATATAACTCTTGGGGTATTTTCTACAAACATTGTTCAATCTGACCTTGGGGTGAATTTGCTGGGATGTCCATTAATGGAGGAGTGTGGCATTGTGTTAACACACACACCTGATTGCTCCAACCCAGAAAACAGCCAGAAGTTATGGTTTTATGGAGGAAGTCAGACTTGCTGATGATTGTTTCAGCATCTAGCTGCTACTTACTGTCTTAATTCCTATGGAGGGATGAAGGGTGTGCTTAATTGTTCACAGAACTACATAGAGTCCAGTGAAAACTTTATTTTTCACATAAGTGTAGAAAGTAAGCCAATAAACAGTCTATAAAGTAGTTAGCCTTAGCCGCTCATTGTTTAGCTATCATGATAACGCTTTAAACATGTCAGCGCATCCATAAAAATAATAAATGTGCACATTTAATACTTTTACCTAAAATTAAAAAAAAATCATTTGCAGTTATTATTTTACCAGATGATAGATAGAAGTATAAGAATTACACTGTAAGAAGTTTGATACCTTTGCTAATTCAACTGCAGATGGCATGGTGGGAAAAAGAGACACAGAGAAGACTCCGTGCAAGGAACATTCCTTCATCCTGTGAGACACAAAACACAATCATTATGTCTCCTTTTCTGTGATGCAGTTGCTTGTAATAATCGATCAACCACGCTCTACGTTAAACATACAAACGACAACAATGAAACCATAAAGAGTCCTTTCAGAGATACTTTAAGATCTTTTGCGACACTGTATCCACAGTATGCACACCGGAAGTTTTAAATGACCTCGTTACGCTTGTAAAAGTTGCATAATTACACTATGATTGACTTCTAAATAAAATTCTGCTTGTACCACGACAACTTTATATCAGATTTGAGTCAGATAAACACTCCTCTTTCAGCATATGAATCTGAAAACAGTCAACATTTTGCACAATAACTGTAGGAGAAAGACATTTTGGGGCTGATGGGACATTTAAGGAGAAGCACAATTTTCTGTTAAACATTTTTGGCTGTATTGTAGCTTAGAATAACAAATGTCTCACAGTAGGCCAAAATAGCTAAAGATCTCCACCTTAGTATCACCCTGAGCCTATTCTCCTCTTCCTCCAAACACACAGAGAGAACCAGTGGGCCCAAAGTTGGATCCACTGCTGTGAAAGAGTGATGGTACTGCGTGGCAAAAGGGTCAAAAACATTAATATCAGTGCAGAAAGACTACTCCTAGAGATTTTACAGTTAAAGTCTACTTACTCGTGGGCGGAAGAACTCATGATAGATTTTGGCCTCACCGTCTCTCTCCATGATGTCATAGCTCTCTGGGTAAAGGCCATAGTGGGAAGAGGTGGGACTCACATCGACCAGCCTGTCCAGAGGGGGGTCTATCCAGTAGCCTCCCAGTTTCGAAGGAAGGATAAGTGGCAGCTCTCTCCCAATTGTCAAAAGTGGAGACTGATAGACACAAAAAAGAAGAATCTGATTGGGCTGATGTTTGGGAAACACCTGTTATCACTTCAGTACAGAGTCTGTGTCACTTTAAAAAAAAATTTATTATCAAGTAGACAAACCTTGAGAGGAAGAGGGAATTCACACCGTTGCTCATCGATCCTGCTGCCCTGATGAACAAGAGCTTTAGTGATTACAAACATCTGCTGCTCAGGCATTAATGGATACACACACTGCACAAGATGATTGACTTTGTAACTCACCTGCAGCTTCTCAATGATTTCAAACAGCTCTGATTCCTAATATTAAAAAAAAAAAAAAAAGGTGAAATGCAGCTAGAGAGAAAGGAAAGCAGAAGCACGGGTGAGGAAGAGGAACATGACACATATTTCAGTCAATTTCTAAGAAACTAACTACTTGGAAATGTAGAATAAGGATATTCATCCCTTAGATTAAATTAAAATTAAAGCTTTTCCAGAACGTGCACACTAAAATTGATAAGGATATCACCCTCTGGTTGCTGCTGGAAGAACGGAAAGGCTTGCTCTCACTGGCAGGAGAATCCAGGGTGTCCAGACTTTTGTCCTGTGCAGATTCGGGTCTGCAGCAACAGGTTGGTTTTAACAGCAAGGCAGCACAGTTAGCAACTCTTCTTTATGTCCTTGCATTATACAGTAAAGGTTAAAATGTTAACTCAACAAAGCTGCAGTAGAGAGGAAAATAAAGCCTCACCCCGTCTCATCCCCACATGTGAATCTATCCACACTGTAAACAAGGAAGTAAGAGCTTTTCAGAAACTTTTGCATAAACAGACAAGATGACTTAAATCTAAAAGGAGTGCCGTTTGTTCAGGTTACACCGCTGCTCCAAGGGCTTTTTTGTGCACAATGCCAGTTCTAATTTAAGACTAACAGTGTCTTTACTTACCTGCCATATGCCCCAAATGTGAAACTTCTCTTTCTAGAGTAGGACATATCATTCCTCTTTTCTCTCTCCATGCCTTTGGTGTCACTGTGAATGTTTGTACATGCCAGTTTGGTGCCGAGTCAATCAGGACTGGCTAAGGTTGAATTAATTCACTCTATCATTCTGTCACTCCTCTTCCTCCTCCTCTGCCCCCTGCCATTCACTCATTTAAGCTTCCCTTTCCTGCCTCTGTCCTGCTGTCAGCCAAACAGGCAGCATTAACCCACTCGTGGTCACAGGTGCAGCAGCCACTGCAAACTGTAAAACGGACACGGTCAGGTGCTCCACGCTGCTTCACGCTATCGATCCCGAGTGAGCGCTTGTGGTGGTTTCACAGACCAGCTGAGCTTAAAGATGGGCTTGTAAATAAAAAAAGAAATGAGTGAGACATTTTCTTCCGGACCTGCTACCCTTTGAGTCAGTGAGAATCATCAATTATTGACAGATCACACAGTGAGGGTGAGGAGATAGACAGCAGGGGAGGGTGAAGGAGGGAGTGACAGAGAGAGAGTGATGGAAAAGGAAGTAAGAAAGTGAAAAAAACAGAAAGGCAGGAATACATGCAACGTGAAGCACTCGCCTGTTGGTTGTAATTCATTAATGGTTGCATGTTTGCTGTCTGTCTCTATGTTAGTCATAATGGGTTATGTAACTCTAGTATCTTTTTGTAAAATACACCAAGTACGAATAAATTATGCAAAAAATGTTCCTCCGTTGGTTTTATTTGATTTGTCATATTTTATTAATTAAAATTGTTTATTTAGTATGGTTTTATTTCACTAATTAATTTTATATTTACAATTATTTTAGTTTATGGCTCTCAACCTTGGAGCTTGTAAAATTATTACTGAACCAGGAAAGAAGAAAAGAAACCTCAGGTACAACAATTTGGATTCAAAATTGTAAACCTTATTCTGAGCATTGCTTTTTCATGAACAATTGGACTAACTTTCTAAATTTCAGTCAGCAGCTTTCAGTCACCATGTATTTAAACAGCTAAACAGCTAGCATTAGCTGTCAAGTAATCATAGTGCAGTAAAAAGTGAAGTAGTAAAGTATAAGGGATACATGACTGATAGAAAAAGATGCACCTCTACTGAACTGGACACTTCTGAAGCTGTGGTGGAGGTCACTGAGCAAACTATTATCAATCATGACCACCACTTCCTTCCTGGATAGGCAGCAAATCATCTCCTTTAACAGACGGATACTTTCATACAACATGCCAGCACCCTGTATGATAAAAGTCCACTCTATCTTTTATTATTAGTGTGTCCAACATTAAAGCATTATTTTGTTCCCCCTCACTGCAAAAGTGTGTCTCAATTTCCTAATCATATTTCTAAATTTCCTGCTCCTCTTGATTTGTTTAGAAGCAAGTTTTGTTTGTTTGTTTGAAAAAGAACAGAAGACTGCTTAGCAGTAATCACCAAAAATCAACCAACTCTTATACCAAAATAATTTCCCAAATCTTGGATAAAGTCATTATTATTATTTTTTTTTATCTCATTAAGGATTTTAACACTTGTTAAGTGCCATCAGGTTGTTTTATGTAATATCAGAGTGTAACTGGAGGTAGGACCTTACATTTTACTACATCCAAATGTGTGGCCTTTCAGTGTGTTTACAATCCTCCTTCTTTTAATATAGCGCTCAGTTCGAGAGGCGTTTGTGCCTGCCTTCTTATCAATTGGTTACTTATTAACAGAAATTACATTCAAATTCAAAATACCCTCGTTTCTCTTATTCACACAGCAGTTTATTGTACGGTTAAGCTGCCATTAGGAAGCTACAAGAAGAAACGATTGGTTCGCTGAAACGTCACTCAAACTGTACACTGCTCTCATTGGTCAGAATCCAACTCTATCTGTCGTGTTTACCCCGCGGAAGTTCGTCTGTGGTGTGTATACGGGATGGTGTTAATTTGCGTTTAGTAAAGGAACTTACGGAGACATTTGGTAGTTTTTAGGGAGTGTTGATTGTCTGTCGCAGGAACAGAAGAGAGGTAAGCAGTGGGACTGCGGGGAGTCATGTGAAACCCACTTCAGTGCAGAGAAAGTCGAAGTTAGCTAGCTAGTTAGCTAGCGTTTATCACCATCAGCCAACAGCGTTATTAGCGTAACTTCTCTTTTATCGTAACTCAGCATAATAAACTTACATAGCTAATATTATACCTCCATTAATGTCCATTTATCTTATTATTTGGTAGTTACTTTACTGAAGTTGTCATTGCATTGTTCAGCTTCTGTTGTTACTGGTTTATTATTTCTGGCTTCATGGTAAAGTTATCGCTTGTGTTGTATTTTGTTATAAGGGTGTAACTGAGGAGCCAAGCTAATAAAGAGAGTGTTCTCAGTGTTGGACGAAAACGTCCATATGCTTGTACTGTTCACGATGTTCGTGCATCTTGTTACCTGCTCTGTATACAGTTTTGGGAGAGCAAAATGTTGGAGTGTGGCATGATGGAGCGGGACAGACAGGCTCTCCGAAGAAACTCAGCTATCCTGTGCAGACAGCTGGTGGTGGATGAGCTGCTCATTCAGTCACTGCAGGCAGACGACATCCTCACGGAGAGCATGGCAGAGAGCATTATGGTATGTGGATAATAAACACTGTATTAAGAGTCAGGCAGCTGATTCTTGAAAGTTATAACTTTGAGTTACCTACAGTTTGCTTAAATTGAAGTTAACTGAATTTTAGTTGGCTGTCAGCAACTTTGGTGAAGGTTATGGTCAGTTTTAAGCCTGTGGTTTAAATGTATGTGGGAGTCAGAACCTCTAAAACTCCCATGAAATAGCTGTTAAGTAAAAAAATGATTACAGAAATATTCCCTGCAGTGTTACAGGAACTACCACCATTTCTGCACTCTGACAGCTGGTATAGGCTCCAGTGGCAGACAAAACATGAGTTGGGTAGGTAGTTAATAAAATAGATGGTTAATTCTACAATTAAAAAGATCTCTCACAGTCAAATCCATAAAGTTGGGCAGTAATATAGTTTATAGTATAGTATAATATTTTTCTTTCAGCATAATAAAGCTTTTGATTAGAAATAAAGCAGTCATGATGTGATTGATGGATCCTTCTACGTTTATTATCACAGCACATAGTCAACACTGCCTCTTCAGTGTCTAAAAGATCAGTAGTTGTGCTTTAATGAGCCCTTCATCTTCTGTGCTATGATTTAGATACACTTTAATTTGATTTAATCTGTCCCAGAGAAGTTTTTGTCCCACAGCTGGGTTTTGTAGTTAAGTATAATCTAACTGTATTCTCTTGTTATTCTTCTTTAAAGTCTGTCACCTGAGGCATTTGCATAGTTGGTTCATTGTAATGTAAATTCTCCTCAGATGAGTCTGCATAGTCACAAAATGCAGGCAGGCACATGGCTATCCATACGGCCATTCACACTCACCGTCTGATGACAAAATTTACTTTCCTCAGACCTGAGCGGACTCATGGAAATGGAAAATGTAATTATGAAAATGAAACACATTTTAATTCTGTCATTCTGCTAACCTTTTTAATTGCTGTATGTTTTTACAACCTAATACAAGCCCTCATAATTTGTGTCAATGCATCTTTGGATGCATATAGAGACTAACTGCACAGTCTGAGCTGCAAAGTCAGCACTTAAAATCTGCACATGCCTTTTATTATTTTGATTTGGGAATTGAAATAATTAGAGAACACGCCACACCTGTTCTAAATACTTAAAGGCTGTGAAAGGTGTGGAAAAGTGCAAGAAATGGCGGCTTTCCTAAATTATTAACAAAATACTTTTGGTAAACCTTTTGCTTTTAAACTGAAAGTCTACACTGGTGATGGTGATGTGCAGAGAAAAAAATTATAGAAAAGTGTCTCATTGTCCCAAGACTGAGAGATCTGACTGTTTTAGAGGTTTACTAGGAATCACAGCGCTATTTCCTTTAGAGACATTAATATCCCCTTTCCACTGACACAGTGCTGGTGACCAATCTAGAGCTAATGCCAGAAAGCTGGCACCGGCACAGCACCACAAATTGCTAATGTCAGAGGAGATGCTGTAATAAATATTTTGTGTCTGCCATGATTTTAGTGCAACTTCTAATAATTACAGCGTAGTAACCTTTCAAATTGTGGGCTGTTTCTCAAATGCATCAAAAGAGAACAAGTTTGTATTTGGTGGAAAAGGCATTTATGAGAGTTTTGATTTAATCCATCAAGGTTGAAATCTTTACTTCCGACTGTCATGTCTGAGGACCACCTTTGAACATCAAAAGTTTAAGGTTGTCTTGTTGAATTCACAATCAAATGTTATAATGTTGAGAAGGTGAAAAAAGTCAAATCAAATATACTTTTTGATTAATTCATTGTTAGTAACTTTTATGTTTTTGATGTGATCTCTTCTGCTCCAGGCAGAGCAAACATCCCAGAAACGGAGCTGGCGTTTGCTTCTACTCTTACCAAAGCGTGGACCCACAGCCTTCAGCAGTTTCTGCTCAGCTCTCCGAGATACTGAACAGAAACACCTGTATGACTTGCTCATAAAATCACAAGAGAAAGATGGCAGGGAGACACGCGTAGATGTAAGTGTGTACTTGACATCAACTATGCACATATCGCACGCAGCAGCATACACAGCAGATTTAGGGCAGTTTTTAGACTGTTTTCTGCTCACAGAGTTTTCAGCCTGAGGAGGAGCCACAGGAAAAGGCAGGGCAGCTGGTTATGGAAAGAACAAAAAAGAGGAGAGAGGTGAGCTTGCCTATGATTATAGAAGAGAATGTCATTTTGGCATTTTTGAAGTAGAAGACTTTACATCATTTTATGCCTTTTACGCCTAATTTAATAGTTTTTGTTTAATTATAAATGCTAACAGTATATTGAATAATATTTTGGTAGTTGTATGCTTAAGTAACATGACATTTGGCAGGCATCTTCAGAAGACAGAGAGGAAATGTATGAAGTGAGCAGCACCTCATCATTTCCAGTCCAAGCGTCAGAACACTGGCCTGGCTCAGAGTCATCAGTCAGAGAGTTACCCCCAGTCAGGGCTGAGGACAGGAACAAACAGAGACTGAGGACAAAGAAATGAGCAGCAGATATGCAGACAGATGTGAGAATCACAAAATGCATCGATCTCATATATATCCAGATGGCCCATCTGAGGTAGAAGGCAGGCAGGAGTTTCCCAAATATTTAATCTAGGACTGCAGATGTCATATTCCCACAAAAACAACAGCTGCTTCCACAGTATAGAACGAAATCCTTCATTATCTTTTTTGTAGGGTCTGTCTTTAACAGCTGATGTTTTGTCTTTAATAATTTGTGTACAATTTAAAATTTCAGACGTCTGCGGACTCTTGTCTTCCGCTTCCAACTCAGGAGGAAATTGTAGCCAAGAGAGCAAGGACACATGGTGAGCAGTACTGCTGAGCGTCTATGCGTTCATTTCAAAATGGGTTTCGGTGTGTGTAATGTTGTTGTGTTGTATTGTTTCCCTGGAGACATGAAGTAGTTTCTCAACAAAAGGCTTTATGTGTTTTTCATTTTTAAGACAATTTAATATATATCGTCACAAAAAAACCATTCTGTAGCCACTGAACACTATAGGCCTTTAGTCTCCTGTTATTCTGTTGATTATTGGAACTGGTATAAACACATACCATAGAGAGAAGCGTAATAATGTTGTTTTTCTACCAGGTACCTACTGTCTTTACCTGCAGGCACCACACCCCAAGAATGACTCACTGACAACATGATACTCTGCTGTTAGACAACTCCATTCAGTGATGAGGACTAAGAATAGTTCAGTTTGTATTAGTTTGTGATTGTTTGTGTGTGTGTGCTGCAGAATCCATGGAGTTTAGTCTGGATGCTGACAGTCCCATCAACACGCCGGTCCTACCCTGCACTCCTGACTTTTACCTCTCCCGCTGCCAGCAGGTATGATTTTTTTTTCTTTCCATCAGCGGATCAGTTGAGCCCATGTGAAGGGGCTCAGTTGTGTTTGGATTTACTACGACTGCCTGAAAATGCATGTCTTTAGTATTTAGCTATGTAACAAGCATAAAAATTAAAGGTGTTTAAAATGTAAACATTGGGTTTTGTCAGTTTGTTAAGGTTTTTATTTTAAACAGAATAGTTTTTGCCCTTATTGCGTATTCGTTTTCTTATATATATCTTTCCATTCTTATTCAGTCTTATAGATTGAGTTCATCCCCTCGTGGTTTTGGCTTGGTGATCAGTAATGTGACTTTTGACCCATGTGCTGCCCCTGACCTTGACCCTAGAAAAGGTGGCGAGGTGGATGATGAGGTTCTCAGGAAGGTTTTTACAGAGCTGGACTACTCTGTTGTTGTGCGCAGAGACCTCACTGCTCAGGTAAAATGCTGAATTCTGCAGGATGTTTGAAATGTGACACTTTTATCTTATTTATTGATAAACAGAAGGAAAGGAAGTTTGGGCCAAACAAAAGAAGACGTTAGGTATACACCTCAGCAACCTTGTCACCTGACACAGTTTGGAGAAAGTCAGTTGTCTGAAATGTTAAAGTTAAGAAAGACTGGTGTAGAAAGGTTTTTAATGTAGGATTTGTTCTGGTCAGCCCACTTTCACTGCTGTTGGAGGAAGGTGGGAGGTTTGTTACAAAGTAAACACACTTCACTTTTAATTAATTTAAGTCCAGATGCACATATCCTGCCTTGAACCTGATTGTTTTCTGCCCATTGTGGTCTAATGAATCCACTGGTGTTGAAGAAACTAAGTTGAATATTTCCATTAGTGAGAATGAAAATGTTTGAATACAGCTTCTGTGAAATTTGGATTGAAAGATTGCTGGGTTTGCATTAATGCTGACTTTGACCATATATGCTGATGCTTGTTCTATTTCGTTTTCTTGTGTAGGGTATGAGGACCTGCATTGAGAACTTTTGCAGACGGCCAGATCACCGGACAGTGGACAGCTGTGTGGTCTGTCTGCTCTCCCACGGAGTGGAAGGGGCAGTGTACGGTACAGATGGCAAACTCCTGCAGGTCAGTTTGTCTGAAAACTTTATTGCGTGAATGTTTGACATGTCATTCAGTAACAAAGATTCAACTGCCTTTTTTTCCTAACATTTAATGACAATTGTGTTCAACTTGGTCAATTTCAGTTGGACTGGGTGTTTGAGGCCTTTGACAATGCACACTGTCCACTACTACAAAACAAACCAAAGATGTTTTTCATCCAGGCCTGCAGAGGAGGTAAGATGAATGAGATCGTGCGGCACAGCAATAAAGATAATTATACGGTAAACATGTTCTGAGGACTGCACTGTGCACAGTTCTGAGAAACTACCTGGGTAAAATCTTTGGGAGCTGTGCAGCATTATGAAATAGTGTTACCAATTTTTCCCTTCACATGGCCAGATGTTGTCTGCTGTCACCGTCTTGGCCACCGAGAGAATCACAGTGGGTGGCAGTTTCAGAATTGCTAATTTACACTACAGTTCTAGCTGTGGATTGGGACAAAATCTCAATTTTGTGTCAGTTTCCATCTTCTTTAGATGATTTTGATGAAACTTTAAACAAATTCAGCACAATAAAAACGAAATAAATCTGTGGCTTAACAAACTCCAAGTCAGTTGTTCTGTCTCTGTGACGGACGTTATGGCCTGACTGCACACCCGATGATGTTCATGACAGATCCTCAGACCCCTCAGGAGCAAACCTAATTACTTCCCACACTCCCTCGCTGCACACAGAGCCCAACACAGGTGTGCTGCTGAAAGGCTATTAGATGTGCTTAGCAACTCTGGAAATAGCTTCAGTGAAATTCAGATATTTCTTACTTAGAGTGTTCATGGATACATTGGTATACTGAAAATTTTTCTTAATAATTAAGAAAAATAAGTCAGTGTTATTTGCAACACAGTGGTTAACACTGTGAGGTCACAGCAAGAGGGTCCTTGTTTTGTGGAATTTACCGTATATCTTCCAATTGTAGTCCGGGTGTTTATTCAAAGAATTATCCGGCCAGCCCGGCGTTTAAAAGATACCGGCGGTTGTTGGAGACCGGCTTTTATTCCATTCTCAGAATTGTCGCGGAAGTGAGAGGGAAAGAGGACCCAGGCGCGGTTTTTAGACTGAGGTGAAAAGAGTGCATTTACTTACAGTGCTCCAAAATGTATTCCAACAATTCACAAATAATGCAGTTCCCAATTGTGCTCCTCCTTTGCTCCCGAGTGTCTCCTTGTCTGTGGTAGCCCAGTGCACGAGTGGTGCTCCCCGAAACTTCTCTCCGCCCGACTCTCCTCGAGAGGAAGTAAAAGACCAGAAAATCACAGTTAGCATGTTCGCTAGCCAACAGTTCCAGTTCAGTGTAATAATCCCACTTCGATGGTCGCTGCATCCAGCTTAAGTGCCGCTGGTCGTAGATGACGGCTGATTGGAAACAGCTGGCCAAGTGATGAGACACGGGAGGACCGACGACAGCGCGGAGGGACTTCCGGGTCGAAGGTCACCCGGCTACTATTGGAGACCAG
>VURO01000301.1:21487-39482 GCA_015108175.1 Pelvicachromis taeniatus | reverse complement strand
GTGCTTTGTTTTGCAGTGGTCACATGTCAGCTGGAGTTATTCCTCTTGTAGTGGATTCTACATAATCCATGTGACTTCGGTCCACCTTGTTGTTTTGGTGTGCTTGGTGTGTCTGGTTGCAGGCAATGACTAGGCCGGGGTTTACACAAACCCTATTAACCTTGTCCCTTCTGCATTCATATAAAACTGTTCCACGTGAGCTGGCTGGCTGAAATGTTAAGATGTGTTTCTGCACCTTTGAATTACATTAAAGCCATCCCCCCTGAGCTAGCTGCATTCTAACAGTATTGTCCCTTGTGCAGAGTTGCACATCTGTGAGATTGAACACTCCCCTGAGTGGCTTTTGGTGGACTAGACTATTACTTGAGGTTCATTAGAATATTCTCTGTAATGGTTTTCATTAACCGAAATCAGACATTTATCTGACCAAACACTCAGTCACACTAGCAGAAGCATGAAAGCACTTTAACTTTATTTACTGTAAAGAACAGCGATTCCTGGACAAAAGGATGGAGACAGCTTGCCCCACATAAACCCTGTGTAATAGAAAAGTGAAAGGTTAAAATAAAAGAGCTTATGCCTTACAGCTTTGCCTCACAAGTAATTAGAGATGAGAATCCTTTACCACAGCACCCACTTTTTTTCTTTTTAACATCAGTGAGAGGGCGCGGTCAGCTTCATCCTTCATCAAACAAACTTCTCGTCACAAAAAGAAGCGCATTAGCCCTATTAGCTTGTTAGGTGTTATCATCTACTGGTTTACTGCAGTAACTGGTCTCCAGTTTGCATAAATGATACAATAAATGTACTAATGGCATGTGCGATCTATGCAACTTGGCATTTTACTGAAAGAAAAGCATCCTTTGTGTGATGTCAGGTCACTGGTGAAGTGAAAATAAAACGTGTCAGTGTCCTGCTAATTCCACTGGATTCACAAAACATTTGTATGTTATCACGTTTTTCCGAGATCTGTGTCGGGACTCATTTTAGCCTGAATACTGCACAAACGGGGCGGTTGTCCCAGTGGAAGATGGTGTTCACTCGATTGAGTGTGAACAGGTCTTTAGTGTTGCTGTACTCAAAGCCTTTTTCCATGTTTGAGCTCTGGGAGATGAACAAACCAGGCGCGCAGACAATAAAACAAAGAAAAACAAAGCACTTTACGGTCTAAGAGAGAGCGCGCACAATATCCCTTTAGTGTTGACGAATAACTTCATTTATCATTGCACAAGCGTGAAAACAACCTTTTGTGTGTATGTCGTGGGGGAGGCTAACCTTCTGAGGCGTGCGGTCGTAGTTAAATTTAAGGGTTGTAGCTTTACACATAACGCTGTTCCCGTGCAGTTAAAGGCACCTACAGGGCAGTCAAAACTGGACTCCAGCTAGTCTTAAAAATACAAACTAGTGTTCATCAAATGTTCGAAGTTCATCAAAATTATTGTGCTGTGCAGATTTTACATCATTTTTAATTCTCTGTTATCACTTCAGTTGCAGTTACTCTTTGTAATACTGATGCCTCCCTCCCCTCTAAAAGCTGAATGGCAGTTTTTGGCAGTTTACTCATAGTGAAAGGCTCTCAAAGGTTGCGTTTTGTTTTTTTGTAACATAATGCCTATAAAGTGATATCTGGCTCATGTGTCTTCTGGCCAATGTGCAGCATTAAATCAAGTTTCACAGGTAACCTCCAGCATGTGTACGTCTACCATCATTTTTTTTGTGTGTAATAGAAAACTGTAATTTCATAAATCCCAACCATTAAAATGTGTGGGACTAACACTGCATCTGTCAATTTAGAAGCTAATTTGGACAATCCATTACTAGCACGTAGCACTGAACATGTCAGATAACCATATTAATGAGCTACAACATTAAATATACACCATTTATCATGAAATATATTAAAATCTTCAGCATACACTTTAAGCTAGATGTTGTGCCCTTGCTGTTTTCTCTGATTTGTGTGTACTCTACCGTGGCTATAAATGTTGTGGAATATCATAAGAAATGTTAGGTGGCTGTGCTTTGACTTGAATGTGTGCAATATGTTTGTTCCCTGTAGGATGTCTTCAGGCTGTAACTGAACTTTCCCCAAATAAATCACAAACAAAAAGGACTCGCATGCACAGCACAGACAATCACACAAAGGGTTAAACAACAATAGTCGTCAAATGAGCCTCTAAAGGAGCATCAGGTGAGTCCGAAGCGTGCACCTTTGAGGCTTGGATGTGACCAAGAAGGGCCTTAAAGCTCCAAGACAAAATACATCGTCCTTTTAATCCTCATTTCCATTTTCTATACCCCATACAGTAAGCGCATGAATGACAGAGGGCAACACACAGAGTCCAGTCACTGAGCATATGGAGACCACTTCCTAACGAAAACACAAAGTCTACAAAGTTCCCGGCGCTGTCTGTGTAGAGGAAGTCTTTGATCTCTCAATGCGTAGGGACATGCAGTGAAATTGCTGGAGAGAGAACACAGTGTGTACAACTCTGCTTGTAGACAGCTGCTTATTCACAGTTAGGTTTGAAAAGTGCACACAAGGTACGGATCCTGTAAATAGCTCGATGAGTATTATCTCTACTGTACATCTTTATAATACCATAACACGTAGTGTTACAGAGCTCAATGTAAGACAGCAGTACTTATCAAATGTAAAAATAAATGACATGACATATCAATATTCACAAAAAACTATTGGAATTAATTTCACAATATCTACAAATTCACAACTTAGTAGCACTATTCTGAGCAATTATTCTGCGTAATTAGAATTGTTGCCATTTAGTTGAATAATTTGTTTAGTTTGCCTATTTTATCTACAGCTTTCTACGCATCGGGGGTTTTGCATAAATGCTGTTGAGGTTACGTCGTATAAAACATATAATATTTAATGCTGTACTGAATAGCATAAATATATTGATATAGTAATATAGTCTTAATATACTCTATCTCATATGGATGACATGTTTCTGCTGAAGTTAACTCTGGCCCTGTGAGAAAAGGATTTACCACGCAACAGTACAGTGGAGTCCTGCTCATCGAAATCATCCCAGGAATGTTAAAATCAATCAGTCAATCAATCAAAAATAAATAAAACAATTACCACAGGTGTACATGCATACTCTTCAAAACACAGTTTTTTTTTGGTTTTTTTTTACAATTTCTATTTTTAAAAACTGCTCAAGTTCTTATTTCTGCACTATGACGGCCGTTATGGCCTTTCCAAGCAGACTGGACGACAATGATCACATTGTAGTTTAGAGGCAGAGTGAAGTGGTTGTTGTCGTATAGCTCTGGAAGTGTTTTACCCTTGTTTGCTTGTCACAAACACACAACATATGTGAATTTGAAAAAAAAAGATAACTGATGAAGTGTAGAGAAGTACGTTATTTTGTAAATATTTAACTTGATCGGTAAAGTCACAGACTAATTCCACCTTTTGTGGGGTTAGAGACAAATGGGAACTTGTCTCTAACCCCATTTTGTGAATGGGGTTAGAGACAAGTTCATATACCTGTGAATGCTGCATCACACATAAAATTACAAAGCAAACTGATCTTTGGTTATCACATTATACCAGATCCTGACATGACAAGGGCCTTTGGGCATATCAGTGGTATTTATAATTAAAGCGACTGTGTCACTCAGAAGATGACTGTTTCTGAGGCAAATTATTTCAGCAGCTACTGCTTAGAAGTACATACCTACAGTACATTTATCCCACTCCCCAGAAGAGTCATACACAAACATTAATGCTGTGTGTCATCAGCTCCCCATTTAGCAGCAGCCAGCAGGGTTTATAAACCCTCGGTGGATGTGTATAACAGATCATTTTGTTTGAGACTAAATCCTAAAAATGAAGAAAAAGAAGAGGAAACAGTGTGTTTTAATAGAAAAGTGTATAAATCGATGAAATGTATCGAATTAAAAAGGCTCTACTGTGATGACGTTTGGTGTTCAGAAATATTCAGAGGTAATACATATCATTAAGACACGACGACATGCTTCGCCCTGTTTGTTATTATACAAACACATGTAAATGTATTATACAAAAACATTTGTCTGATGAGTTGAAATTCATTTCTGTTCTCCTATTTCGGTGCAGAGGCTAGGATCACGCCTTATTTTGTCATTTTAACCATTGTGTTTCTAATGTCTGTATAATGCAAATAAAAAAAGGTTTACAAAGTGATGCACATGCTGTTCCAGGGTCTCAATTCATGTGTATGTCCACATACATATGGCTTAAAATTACACGCACTGATTTATTGTAATGGCTATAAGTCTCTACAAAGAGCTACTAATCACATTTTATAATAATAATACAAAAAGTTGCACAAATACGGACAAAAATGTAAATATCTTATTTGTTCTTCATTTGATATTGATCAATTTTTTAAAAATAAATATAACATCTTGTATTAAATTGTAATCACAGTATATATTATACATATATTTGATAAGAATACATTGTTTTCATCATGTTACATGTCAGCTAAATCTGCAACTTTTTTGATGTGTTTAATTTAAATCTTTTAATTGTGGAACAAAATTCTGTTCTCAAGTGGTGTTATCCTATATGTTCATGTATGAACTAGCTTAACATTAACTGGGATGAATCCAGAGCCAGTTCAGTGTGAGTGCGTGTTTAAGTACATTGAATTGAACCCAAGATGTGTGTGTGTGTGTGACCAAATAAGGGTAAAAACACTCCCAAAACTCTGTACCAGCTGTAAAGTATAAATATTGCATCAGTATGCACAAAAAAATGGAATTTAAGTGTGTTTATACAGATGCTGGGTTATGAGAGGTTATGAGTAACTGGGATGAACTACAACACATTGATACCAAGCCCTATTTCATTAGTGACAAACACCAATATTTGAGGCTGAAGACAAAATAAACGTGTACAGACGTCATCATGCATTAAGCTATGACTGAACACTTCTACGTGGTTTGTATTAACAAACCTTTACAGGTTCCACAACACAGTTCACTGTCCTAAGCTTACCACTGAAAATGGTAAGCTTAACGTACGAGAAAGAGTATCAAGTACAGCGGTTGTCGGAGCAGGTGACATGATGAAAAACAGTTTGCTTAGCATAAAAAGCAACAGAAATGGCTTTAGAGTTACACCTGCATAAACGCATAGCACACATAACACAGAGCGTCACAGAAATACAGACACCACTGAACAAATCGGAGACAAATTCAATGTACGAGCGATCGTTATTGGCTCTTTGGTGTGATCAGAACAATGTGTTGTTGTTATATTATTCTGAATTTTGCAATACAACTGTCACCGCCGATGACAGTGTCTCCGAAACGTGTTCAGAAATGCTGCACGACTGTGACTCGACTTCTACTGTCTACTACAAAACACAGTATATGAAGACAATCGAATCGACACCGATCGACTTTACACAACAAAGTATAAAAGGGCAAGAAGTAGAGCACGAGTCAAAACGCTTGTGCATGAGTGTGGCTGCGGTGACTGATGGAAAAAAAATGAGGGTAAAAAACATAAACAAGAAAAGGTTTCAAGGTGCCTGCTCACAGTTTACTTAAAGGGCGAGTGTCTGCTGTGATTTAATGTGTGAAACGTGTCACCTTATTGGCCTTTGAATGGGGGAAAAAACAGAATAATGTGAGAATTTGAATTCGACTTCAGTCTGAGGTAATGGCGGTAGTTTGTAATGACTGCTCAGCTCACATGTCAAAACATAAATGGCACACGGACTATGATATATATCCTTTAATATCTTTGCTTCAGCTTTTCTCTCGTGCTGAAAGGTCTGTTAGCCTTCCACACTCATCGGAAACATTTACGCTTTCTACCCATCTCCATCGGCTAGGTGCTTGATGCACAACCCGCACTGCAGAGCACGGATGCCAGTTTGTAAATGTTTGTATGTAATGTAAACACACAGACCGTTGCCTATATGTGTGTTGGAAATGCAAGTGTAAGCATGTCAAAGCCTTTTTGCTTTGTGATGTGTTTATTTACCAAGGCACATAGCTTCTCTGTCGTAGGACATAGCCAGTTAAACCTCCAAGAGCCACTGAACTAGAAAATGTACAGGCAGCCCAATGAGACGCGAAAGCAGTTCCACATAATACTGTACTGGGACTGTTGAACTTCAGCGCAAGCTGAAGGTCAAACACTGACGATTATTAACTATGTTCCTATGGACCCACACAGGCTGCCCCCAGCTAACAGAGTAACAGTAAAGCGACCAGCAAATGGCCCTCTTGGTGTCTTCTGATGCATATGTTTGTGTGCGTGTCTGCATGCACATCGTCAACTCAATGCATGTGACAGAGCCTTATTATTGGTAATGAGCTACAACGAGAACGTTGAACGCATGCTTGCCCTGACTTATTGGTGGAAAACACAATTTGACTACTCTACAAAGAACACCGAGTTACTCACAACAGAGAACAGGGCCAGAGCTAAGTGTGGAGGGGAAAAAACAAAAAAGAAATGCTACACAAACACAGAGTGACGTGAGAATGTGCTTCCTTCCCGGTCCACTGCTCTATTTGGATCTACTGTATGGTCAAATTTGCCTTCCATCTATACGGACGTGCAAAATATCAGATGCTTAAGAATAAACAGACACACAAAACATGCGCGCACACACGCACAAAAAAGATGTAATGGACTTGGCACACCGAAACCAAACCCAATCAAGCCTAGCATTTGGTCAGACTCAGTTTAGGTTGTTTGCCTTCATGATAGCGGGCTTTCTGTTGACATATGTGGCCCAGTAACCTAAGTTGAAGATGAAAAACAGAACTGGGAAAATGATGCGTGATATCTTGTCCACTTTGCTGACGCGGTTGTAGGATTTCTTGGCCTCCATGTAGGGGTCAGGCATATAGGGATGCTTTGCCGATGCTCCCGCGCTCTTGGAAATGGTCGTTAAACCTTGATCTTTAGCTACGTTGATGGCGTAGGTGGTTCCAACAATGTTGAAGGTGTTGTTCGCCTTTTTGGACAAAGTCGCAGATTCTCTTCTCTGAAAAGGAAGAAGGAAGTAAATAAAGGTTGTTAGGAAGGGTGGGCACCAGACTCAACCATACTTCCATTTGAACTCATAAAGAGGAAATAGAAGCAACACCACGAGACACGACACACACAAGAACAAAACAAAAGCCTAACCATATCTTTAATCCTGGCCATGTTAGCCTGAAACGGTTCCTGAAAAGAAAAGTAGAAAAGAAAAAAAGTTTACCAATTATATTAAAATTACCCAACTTACATACTGTATTCATCAGTATCTAGCTGGAAGTACTTTTGAACATACTGTCAAATCAAATCTGCATCATACAAATCTGGATTGCAGAAGGAAAAGGATCAAGATCGAAAAAAAGAAAGTCATGGTAAAATAAAGAGTATGGGATTAGGAACAGTTCTTATTATTGCAGAACCAGGCTGGACTGGCGTCTGATACTGCTAGCAGTAGCAGTAGCAGCACAGAGCAGGATTAGAAGGAAAAGCAAAATAACAGCGCCTGAAAACACGTCTGACAAACTGTATCAATGAGAGCAGCCAGACCTCTGCAGGCAAACAGATTGCGATACAACAAACACGACAAAGGCTCTGTGTGATAAAGCTGGCTGGAGAGACTGCCGTCTTAGTTCTACTAGAGGGAAATCATTAGACTGTCTTTCATATTGAAGTCGTGCAGGGAGCCAGAATTTTATTTGCTAAATTGGTACTGGCTCAAATAGCTAAACTTGCATCACTAGAGGATCCTGTCAGCCTAGCGGAGAACAGTGCAGCACACACAGTAGATGTGGGAGAGCAAGTAGGACACTAAGATTGATTACCGGGCAGAGTTTTACTTTCCTGTGTGGCATCCAGTGTGTGAGTCTGTACTGTGGTAATTTCCTTCACACCATTCATTCCCACTGTGGCCACTTTAAGAAACTAATTCAGTGTCTTGTAACAGATTTTCACTTTCACTGCTCCCACTTTTCACTTTTGCTTTGAGCCCAGCTTTAATTTTTGCTCCACTTTTTATATTTTTTTTATTTTTTTTTTTAGCTTCATTTAATTTTCCTTCTTTTCCCCTTCTCTCCATCTTTTTAATTAGCATAACTAATGTCCCCTCTACCCCAAAGTGCTTCACGGTGAATCTCTTTCAGCGCACAGCTCATCACCAAATATTTTGTTTGGTCTTTATGCTCGATGTTCACAAATACTCACAAATGGAGGCACAGCAATGGTTTTACATGTGACAGGACATGTGCCGCGGCTTTGTTCAGTGTCACGAGTGTGTGTAAATCTCACAGGGAGTCCTTTTTTATGTCTGCCAGTAGGCATCGCTTGTGTTTTTTTTTTTTTTAACTTGCACTGGAGGCAGCAGGATTGAGGAGGAAATATATTTACTGTGATAAATGTTTTTCTTCAAGTGAGCAGGACAACAGGATGTGAGTATGATCCTTCAACCTTGAGGAGAGCTAACAAACTTGCAGGCAGTTGATTGCTTTAAACATAGGAATGGTGAACCAGTGCGCCCGCTATCTTGAGTCAATTTAAACAGAAAAAGAAAGAAAGACAGAAGAGTCACACTCGTTCTCCCAGATAGCCAGGCACCTTTCAATGATATTGATTCTAAGACAGAACGACCTGCTCTATTGGAGGCTTCTGTCAGCAGGAAAGGCAAATTACTACAATATCACGCATTAGGGATGCATCAATTTCAGTAACAATATAGCTCAATATGGCTACCCATCACCCGTCTTTAAAAGAGCAGAAATTCAATCATAAAATTTGTGAAACTGGATCAACTGCAAAATGGATGGAACACAACAGATCGCCATCGGTCACTGCCAGTGGTGAGTGTCATTTCTGACAGCAGAATTACTTGGCTGATGAATATGTGTATCCTAAGTGGCAAATGCCAGTCTTGAGAAATGAAGCCAAAACAAAACTTGATTTCCTGTAATGGCCACTTGAGACTGGCTCCAAACGGAAGTCCACACAGACTCCTGTGTTTTCACAGCCTGCTACAAAAATCTGTTTTGACCTCGATAGCTAACAGACACTATTCATTTTTGCCTCTGTAGCTGTCAGGTGCTATAGTTTTGGCTTTGATCGCTATCAGACACTGTATTTTATGGTTGATAACTAACAGATGCTATATTTTTGCCCTGAATAGCTAATACATGATAGCATTTTGGCCACTATAGTGTCTTCATGGAAATTGTATAAGAGGCCTACAGTATGTGTGTTTGGAGCTTCAAATTAATAAGGATGTAGCCACTGTGAATGACAGGGATGTGCTAACACAGGTTTCTGTAGTTGCTAACCGCCTGTTTGCCTTCACCTCAGTTAACGTGAATGGCTAACGTGAGAAACCTCTCAACTGTTCCTGTGATGCTGTCTTTAAGAGCATTTTTCATAAGCAGAAATATTATGTTTAGAGTTTCCACCACTCTGGACAAGAAGGCCTGAATGAAAGTGGTTGTTAGCCTGTATTTAGAAACCATAAATTGTATTTTTAGAAAATGTTTTGATTGGAGAAAGTTTTCTTTGTAGCCTTAATTTTGTTACATTAGAGGTCAGTTTATGTCTGAATATAGTGAAACTTTCAGTGAGTACTATTGGCCATCTCAGTTTAACCTGTGGTACTTTATGAAGGCTTTCTGCTGAACTAAGTATGTACCAGCTTCTAAAACCAATGTTCATAGTGATCAACGAATGTTCTGCACTTTTACACCTCTAGGCTCTAATAATACCACCCCAAACTGTTTGGTCTTTTAGACCATGGATGCTATCTGCACAGTAATCTAGCAAATTTGTCATACAAAGTAATTTTCTGTTCTTTTTTCTGTTCCATCCTGTTCTTGTAGGTAATAATTTATATGGTCTAATTATTGGGGGAACAGTATGTAGTACTGGGCTGTATGCATGTTTTTATAAACCTTATGTAACAGAGCACATAATTTACTAGCAGCCAAAGATTCCTGTGTACTATTCAAAGTCATTTCCCTAGCTGCAGGCAAAAATACTCCCTGAATACAATGCATCTATTGACCTTGTCTTTGTAACTTCTGAAAATTGTTGCATCAGAATTTCTTTATGAGTGTGATTAAGTGTCCTGGGGGTAATTGTGCCTTGCTGTGGTCCTGCTGTTTGGAGCTCAGTGTGTGCATGTGTGCGTGCAACTGAACCTGTGACAGTCTGTCCCTCTCTAAGACTGGAGATGAGGTGTTGGCGTAATAAATAGCCTCAAGTATGTGAGCGTGTGGGTATATGAGTGTGCAGACTGTCTACAGGGAACCACGATGTCCCCGTTTGTCTTCCTGTGGACACGTTTGGACATAAGGAAGTGTGTATTTAGGTAGTGGCACTTGCACTATCAAAATTTGGAGGAACTTGCTAGTTGCATGGGTGGCCTCTCTCAAAAATGATGTCATTTAGTTATGATATCATATATAAACTTGAACTAGATCTTTCTGATGACCCTGATATCTGTATCATGGATTTGGTCTTTGTTTAAGAATTTTTACAGCCATGTGAGATGCCTGTACAAGGGACACTGATATGATGGTAGTCAGCAATACCTGTAAAAACATGTTATTCTATTATTATGCAAATCGTGCAGTGGCACATTGTATATTTCACTTAAGGAAGCGCTGATGCACACTATATGGAAAAAAAAGGTGTTTTCAAACACCTAGCTACGTGGTCTGCCTTTACAAAGATATGTTAAAGAATGGGTCATTCTAAAGAGTTCACTGATTTCAAGTGTGGCACTGTAATCGGGTGCCACGATTGCAACAAGCCAGTTTGTGAAAGTTGCAAGCTATTCCACAAACAGCTGTGAGAGCTTGAGAACTGGATGAACTGGGGCCACATAAAGTTACAGAGTGGGGCTGCCAAGTGCTGAGGTGCATAGGGTATGAAAGCCACCAACACTCTACTAACTCTGAGAAGACTGACATCAGCACACTAACTCTGACATCAGCAGAAAAACTGTGCACCAGTAGCTTCGTGACATGCGTTTCATGGGTTACCTTTGTTCATATAGCGTCGCATGGAAGAAGCCAACGACAAGGGGTCAGCAATTTAGTGGTATTTCATGGTTGCTACGCCAGAAAACTGGTTTGCTTGTTTGGTGTAGTTTGTGATTTATTTGTGATTAATGGCTCACAGTATTTTATCTGCCAACGATTCCTTTTGTTCAGTTTCTTTTCCATGTTAGGTTTTAACACTTTAACACAGAAGCTTTTATTGCTCTTTCTGTAACAGAATGAATTCTTCTTCTTCACATGGTGAAACATACACACCGACAGACAGAGCAGAGAAGAAGGGAAAAACTAGCGTGACAGTATGTGCCAGCAGATGATGCAGAGACTCTCAAGTGCAACTAGATAAGTTAAGTCTCGCTATTGTCGTTAAAACAACAAAAGTATCTCTATCATTAATGGGACTGAAAAAGTACAAAAGTACGTCCCTGGCCTCCAGAAGTGTCAACTCACCTTTGTTCTTTCCACCTGAGTGCATCACAACTTCCAGAATATATTTTTCTGACATGCAACTGCTTGTGCTGATAAGAGATAATGAATTAGTCTGGTAAAATGTTGATGAAGTTATTATGTACTGCAGGTGTGTAGACACGCACGCGCGCACGCACACACACACACGCACACACACATGAAACTGTGATCAGCCCTTGGCTGCAGCAGAACAACACACAGCCAGTGCTTCTGCCTCTGCTGATAAAACAGCACATGATATCCAACATAGCAGTGTCCAATCATGTGTCACAGGGTGCCGAGGATACGCAGGCTTTTCCAACCAAACTCCCCACCGGCTAATTTCTGTAATAACCTCACCTTCAGCCGGAGAGGGGAGAGCTAATTAGGCAGATTGCCTGTCACAGAAAACGTTAGAATAAAAGAAAGGAAAATGGCATCGATGCTCCATAACCAGTAAAGTAAATTAGTGCACACACACTTGTCTGCGGATCACATCTGAGACCTAAAAAAAGAAAGCAGCCTAAGGGTGATGAAGTCATCATTTGGTTCCAGTAGGAGTGGTGGCTGAAACCCTAGCTCTAATGGCTGGGGGGCTGGATTTAAAAAAAAAAGACTTACTGAGCTAAAACTTCTCTTCTGAAAAAGAGGCTTTGCTTATGTAGCTCATGCTTATTAACTGTTATTTTTCTAAATTTGCTAAAAAAAAAAGAAGAGGGAAAGGTAAGTGTTGCCTGATTGCTTTGGATTCCAGTAGCTCATTCTAGCAGGCAGTGTGGTAGGAGTGCCACGTCTCCCTCTGTGACCCCATTCTATTTTATCTATCATGACAACTGCATGCTCAGCACAGCCCCTGAGAACCCCATCCAGGCTGTTGCCATTAAGACGAGCCATCAAAGAGGAGGGGCGGGGAAAAAGAAAAAAGAAAAAAACTCTCCTCTGCAGCAATGTAACGCTGCAAATTATCCCCACCAGCTAAAAAGTTCTGTGGCAGCAATATGCATTTCTGCCAATCACTCCGAGGACCAAATGTCAAACTATAAAAAAAAGCGGGAAAAGGCTGTACTGATTGTGTCAAACAGTTTGTACAGTGGTAGCAGAAAATAGATTTGTGGCACTGTCTGTCACACAAGAAATAACTTTCCCTTTATGTTGTGTCTGTGGCTGTTTTCATGCGCTCACAGCAATACAGTAATAGCACTGCCACTATTTACCACTGGCACAGCTTCATAATGTTTCTTATTTGATTCTTATATGTTTTCCAAACACCCCAGAAGCCTATCCTTTTAATATAGCTGTGCTTATAAGCCACAGTTAACTCTCCTTTTCTCAGTTTGAAATATATCATATATCAGGCAAACTCATTTTAGCTGCACAATTACTCATTTATATTAATCTCTTTATGCTTTGTTTTTATTGTTATCATGTTCTCTTAAAGTGATCAGTTCTATGTGCCAGGTCTATCCCTATTGAACTTGAGCTACGTCTTTATGCAGCCCCTCTGAAACAGACATTTTCTTAGAATGTACCTTGCTCCTGATGAGCTCATTCTGATCATAGACTGTATATAAAAGATGGGTGTGCCCACCATGACTGTTTTTTTTTTTGCTTTTGAAAAAAGTGAGAAAAGTCTGACTGATCACCCTAAAGCTTACCCAGCTTTTTGCTCCTTTTTGAGTCTAATGAGGACAGAAAATTGTAAAAAGAATATGATGCTGCATTCAGTAAAACTTGAAACTAGCTCTCATGGCTGTGGGCTGCAGAAAAGAGAAGTCTAGACTTCTACAGAAGTCGCCTTCTGCTTGTCACAAGAACAAATCCAAACCTGAGCCACTTTAGCACTTTGGTTTCACGTTTATTATTATTATTATTATTACAATTATTATCAATCAATTATTATCACTTTGACCTTCAAATCATTCTATTGAGTTAAAGAAGAGGTCAGAGGTCAAATGTGACATGATATTTGAAATCTTTCTATACGTTGACAGTACACACAGCACTTGTCATACGTTCTAAGTTATAAGGCTTTTTGTCGCTCTTCGACCAATAAATTATTAGGTTGACCATGAAGACCGTGGTGGACGTAAGCCAGTTTTTAATGGCTCAAACGCCACACTACAACACAGTTTTATCAGAATTCATTCAAAACTTCTCGAGCTGTCGTGATTACAGACAGAATGACGTGCATCCATGCAAACACTACCAAAACCAAAACCTCCTCAGCGAAGGTAATCATACAACTCATATTACATTAAAACGCTGAGGCTGACATGAGAAACACGTGGCTTGATTTAGGTGAATGCCACCGTTTTTTTCTTTAACAACAACTTGTTTGGACTCCTGTATGCATATCTGGTTGTTCCCTCAATATAAACCATTAAATAGGCTCAAGCATGGACATCTTTTTTTTTTGTTTGACAATCGATAATGTATGAGATGTGATTTATCTTCATCATCAGGTGATTCATTTTAAACAATGTACTGTACAGATGTAAAGGCACCATCTTTTCCGAGGAGAATGAGGCTGCACCATAAATCAGGGCCAGCGTCTCTGGGAGTTTACCTCTGTTTTTGCTCTCTCTGTTCCGCCCCACTGTCTCTGTTCCATTTGGCTGGTAATGAATAAATAAAAGGTCTCTTTACAATCTTTACAAAGTACTCCAGGCTGCATTAAGGATACTTTCTATGTGTTTCCAAACTGCAATTTCCCCTCATCACTCCTCCAGAATCAAGTGACATTTTTAGCCATTTTTTTTTTTACATTAATTTTGAATTTAATAAGCAAAGAAAAGTTGTGCGAGACTTCTTTCTGAACTTGCTGCCTTGCATTTTGTTTTTGTCATTACGTATTTGTGATAGTTAATGTTGGTGCACTGTGATGAATCGAAAGAGCAGGCGTGACACATCCTTTAATTTTTTTTTTTTTTGGTACACGAAACTGTTGCAAATGAGAATCACTCACCCTTATTTCCATGCCCTCTTTTTTCCCATCCCATGCCCAGCTGCGCTTGGTGAAGTAGTTGACTGTGGCAAACTCAATCAAGGCAGAGAAGACAAAGGCATAGCACACAGCCATGAACCAGTCCATGGCGGTGGCATAGGCCACTTTAGGAAGGGAGTTTCTAGCACTGATGCTCAAGGTAGTCATGGTTAGGACAGTGGTGACACCTGAAGACAGAAAAGATCATCAAATATTTCATAATATTTGCTGTAAGCAAGTGCCATGTAGTTCCCATGCATTCAAGAGAAAGACATTTACTATCACTATCAAATTCTCTTCAAAACAGTCTAATTGCACAAATAACAATGTGGTAATGAACTGTCCCTTTAAAGGAAAGTTACTTACAACACAGTCAAGGTTTGCTTTGGGTTTTGCTATCCTGGCACTAAACACTCACTTTATGCTGACCAGCTTCTCTCTAGAGATTTAGAAGAAATGGAAGCTGCACTGCAACATAACAAGCGTGTAGACTGTGGCTAGAAAAAGAAACGTTTATGTGTACTGTCTCATTAAACCTAATTTAGATTCATTTTCTTGGGTTTGGTGTTAGATTTAAGATCTAAACTAAAAATGATGGCGTAGTTCCCTGCATTGCAGAGCTTTACATAATCTACTGTGTGAAATCAAAAGGTCTAGCCTCATACAGATGACATAACCCAGTGGTGCATAAACATTCAAAGTACACTGGGACAAAGTACTTGCAAGTTCAAATAATGAGAATGTAGAATCTCAGAGTAATGACCCATCACACAGGATTTTTCAGGGTGTGTTCTTCTGTTCAAACCAGTCTGATGAACGTATTTTCTTACTACACATATCTATAGTAGTAGAACGAATGACACGTCAAAGCATGCTTACGGGATGAAAGTTTCCTTCAGCTTATACACAGACAGACAGACATGTTATGGACCTGCATACATAAAGTACAACCTGTCTAAGCTGCAGGATTGCGTACAAAGGTTACCTGAAATGAAACTGCTAAATGACACCACTTTTGAAAAATGAACAGTAGATCTACATCTGCTGAAATTAATTAATGTGAAAATGACGTCTTAAAAACGTTCTTCTAAATTTTGCACATCGTTTCACAAGCTGGCCTTTACAGTCAGGGCGAATGGAAATGAAAGGCGGCTCGGACAACGTTCGCCCATCGAACCGCATCGCTTTATCTGTTCCAACCTTTCTCATCTGATAAAAGACGGATACAAAGGAAGCTTAAAAAGGCTGCAACAAAAGAGTGATAGATGGCTATTCACGGGCTGATTGATTTGCAGGTAACGCATTTCTAATCTTGACTTTGTTCCACCATTTACATAAAATTAGAATATTCATCTGTACAGAAAGCAGTCCTTATTAGCGCAGCAATTAACTGGTGTCAGATGAGATGAGGACATCCAGTGCTTGTGGTAACAGTGAATAATGCTCTTATATAAAATGCAGGTATGGATCAAAACGTTTAGCCTTAACTAGAAAATATATCTTGGAAGGTGACCGAGAATGCGCAAAAAAAAAAGATAAATTAGATTACGTAGGTAATGAGAGTCACATACTCTCACAAACCACGGGACTGTAAGCGTGATGGCGAGAAAACTAAAACCAACACAGCTTGAAACTGTGTTCACTGAGAAAACAGCACTGATTACAATTGCTCTCATAATGTGAAGGAAATTGTCCCCTAAAAATTCAACCTCTTAGGGGGCTGAAATGATTATCAGAGGACTGTATAAGAAAGATATAATAGTGGGTGTATTTGTGCAGAAATGAAGGAGATGTGGTCTTTCAGAAAGCACAAAGGGAGCTGGAACAGTTTTTCTCTTCTCAGCAGCGCTTTGCCTTGCATGCAACTTTAAGATCTTTTGCGCAACGTATGCTACTGCGTGCACTTGTCTAAATGCAAAAATGCTAACCGTGTTTAGAATTACATAAGACTACTCATATTGATTATGCAACGCAATAACAACAACTGTAGGAGAACGAAAATTACATTCCTTCTTTAAGTATCTTTGAGTTGATCTCATCTGACACAATGTTCTTACCATGAATTGAGTTGGATGGACAAATTGAATCTATTATTATTCATGGCTTCAAGGGAGAAAACACAGTCAATTGTCGCGATGGCAACTGGGAAAATGTCTCTATATTAAATAGCTATTGTTATGAATAATAAAGGCAAAATATGACATGTAAATGCTTTAAATCTTGTTTTATGTTCTCTGTATTAACGGTGAACAGTTCTCTAAGAATAAGCAGTAAGACCGTTAGTGTCTGCAGCAGAATAAAGTCAGTGCTGATAAAAGCTTTGCAAAAAAATTAAAAATAAATTACGTTCAGTGTTCGTGTGCAGCTGAATGTACTAAAGCAACTGAAGCTAAAAAAAGAACTTTTCATGCTGAAACTTTTTCAAACCATTTACTTGTTTGCTGAGTCATTTGACAGCGCCTTTCTGTTACCTCATCATTTAATAGCCCCCCCATTAACTAGCTTTTTCATTTAATCATTTAATGCATTTATTTGAGCTGGATTTAAAACACGAGATAGCACTCACCGAATACTGTGCGTGCGGGAACCGACTCTCTGTTTAGCCAGAAGGAGACCTGAGACAGTATGACAGTCATGATGCACGGAAGATAGGTTTGAATCACAAAATAGCCAATTTTCCTTTTCAAATGGAAATATGTTGTCATCACTACATATTCGCCTGAGGGGAAAAGAGACAAACAGAAAAAGATGGAGAGACACAGACAGGGTCATGATTATTAATATACTTGTTCCTCGCTGAGAGCAACACAAGGCAAAATATTTGAAAATTGATGCATTAATGCCAGAACATTAACGTGCAGGTGTGATTGCCATCACTCCCTGTCATGAGCAGTATTGAGACAGAAAATGCTTCGATGCTTAAAATATTCCAGATATGCTAATGTTCACTTCCCAACTTTTATATTCCTTTGCTTTAAGCCACAGACTGTATATAAAAGATGGACGTAGCCACTGCGTCATTGCCCATTGGCTAGTTTGGCCTTAATGCCTCAAGCTGAGAACCATGGGAGTCACCACCTGCTGGCTGTTAGTAAGAATGCATGTTTACGTAACTTGCATTGACTCAGATGAGATGTCCATCTTTTACTTACAGCAAGAGTTTTTAACTGTGAAAGACAAAAAAGCATAAAAATAAATAAATAATAAAGACTGTAAACAAACCGACTGGCAAATGGCATCACAAACTCTTAAAGGCTTGCTTAGTGATGTCATCAATCAGACACTAAGACCCATTACAAAGTGTCACATTCTTTTAAGTGCATATTTACATGTTCCTTGGGAAGGTTTTTGCTGTTCATATGAATATGTCAATTATGCCAGGAAATGGATAAACTCACATCTTCTCCAAGTGCCAGCTCTCAGTGCCATGTTTGCAATCTGTGGTACGAAGATAGGAGGAACAACAGATTTCCATCCCTGAGGTGTTTTTTTTTTTTTTTTTCTGAAGAGAATCGA
>VURO01000301.1:0-21150 GCA_015108175.1 Pelvicachromis taeniatus | reverse complement strand
TAAAGGAGACACACACACACACACACACACACACACACACACACACACACACACACACACACACACACACACACACACACACACACACACACACACACACACTTTTATTTCTTGGAAAACAGGAGTGCCATCTAACAAAGTGGATTCTTGGTGCTTTGGTCTCCAAAGACAACTGAAGTCTGACAGATATCAGCGACTCTGAGGCTCACCTCTTGAAAGCTCCACAAGCAAACAGCTCGAATGCAAAGGTTAAATCTCTCAAAATGGAGAGCAGTGTGGCTCGCTGGTAAGCTGTGTACTCTTTTAGTTATTTCCAAATGCCCCACTGAAGCAACTTTTTATTTTTAGCTTTGCCATTACAAGTTCTTTGGTGCTTTATCTAGTCCTATTACCATTAACCAAAGCTGGTGATTGATGTTAGCGGTACATCATAGTGACTGATAAATATAATAAAAATGCAGCACATTCTTGAAGGTGTTTGAACTCAAATGATCTATTACCAGTGAAATGCTGCTGCTGTAAATATTTTCAGCATATGTCAGTACCCTGCCTTCACCCCGTTATTTCATCCCTTTATATTAAATTGCTAACATAAGCTTTAAGCCTTCCATTGGGGAAATAACAAAAAAATTGATTTTTGTGTGACAGATAAAAAAGATTCTGCAACGGTTTTGAAGATAAGATTTTTAGATCAAATGAATATTTAATCAAAAGAAATGGTTAGATGTTGTTTCTTTTAAATTTTGTGGTTATTATAGTTGACTCTTGCTTATACCCCAAAGCAAAGTGAAAAAAAAAACAAACAAAGAAACTTTCACCTCTGGCAAACGTCTTCATATTTTCTTGGTAAATATGCTGAATAGTTTCAGTCATCATTTTCTCGATGGAGCCAAACAATTCAAGATGAAATTGCAAACTGTTTATTATTTTGGAAAAAAAATACACAAGAGCCATATAACATATAGTCATATAGTCAGTGGAATAGATTATATGCAGAAAACCAAAGAAGTTTGTCTTTCAAAAGTGAGAATCTGATCACTTTAGTACTCAAAATCAACTTTTTGCCTATTTCAGATAAACTCTGATTGACCTTACAGCGTATTGTATGCTGCTGTCTGTACTCAGAATGGCGTACCTGTGCTGGAACTGATGGTTTCTTTGCCAATAACATGTCCCAGTAAGTCATACTGGTTCAGCCTGGAGCCGTCCTCTGCGACTGCGACAGACCTCTCGTCGCCCTGGGTCCACAGGTAGATCACCTCATTGTTTGTGTACGCATCTGAGCAAAAAGAAGACAGCCCAAGGAAAAACAGACAGCATAGATGAAAGGTCAAAATGTTTTCTGTTTTTCTCCTACCCCTGCTCACCGTAGCATAATAAGCATTTGCGTTGATAAAAAAGTTAACTGCTGACTTCAGGATCTAAAAGAGACTTTTCCTAAATTCCAGGGAGTTATTCTTGATAATACGCAGCGACCATCCAGTATTGATCGGGCTGATAGACCTGGGGCCAATACAGATATCGGTTTTCATGAAAAATTCCTTTCACTGTGTTCACCACCCTGAGATTTAATCCTCACGAGTTAGGGGATCCTTGACTTTTTCCTCCAGTGACACCTTTTATAACTAAATGTATCCAAAATGAATGCTGTACCTGTCAGCATCATTTTATGTTGAGTCATATAAGCATTGCTGCTAACACATGCAACTACATCTAATGCCGTGTCTGAGACAGTAAATACCCTATGCTTGTACATGGATAGTTACATGCCACACACTACATGCATAATGAAAGTAATTTAAGCACATTAACTGTCGCTGTGACAACACCTAAATGGTGCAACCAAAAGAAGAAGAAGATCTTTACAATTATATTTTCTGTTTAAACCAGTGGTTGACTGCTTTTATTATATTACCAAGCAACTTACTCATTGTGGACTGCAGTGTAGTTTCAGGCTTTGTTTTTTTTTTTCTTTCTAGGTCAGGAAAAGGTTCCTAACACCTGCAGTGAACAATCCCCACTCTTTCAGATGTCTGATCTTATATAAAACTCTTTTGTTTTGACCATCTGGACTGACTTACAACTTCCAAACTTCAGAGGACAGGCGTGTGCATCCATCGGGAAATCCTCCAGGTGCATGGGACACTCGGCATGAATGGTCAACCTGTGGGGGCAGAGGGAAAGAAAATGCATCACTGTTCAGTCTGCAGGACAGTTGAACAGGTCATTATAAATGATTAATGATGCATAATGATGTAAAATATGTCTGCAGAAACATAATTTGAAGCCTTTTCATAGACTAAAATTATTGTGAGACATGTTGGGAAGGTCTTATGCAAATTGCTTTATCGTGCATCAAAATTGGTTTTCCCACAAATCCAAATGTAGACCAAATAATGCTTTAATCTCTGAGTTTATTTCAAAAGCAGGGATTTGTGTACGTGTGAATAAAAACTGCAGGAGAACAGATTTTGTCCTCTCGCGCTCTCTTTCCTCCTTTGCATCACCACCCTGTCAGTGGTAATTAGAAGGCAGACATGGACTAAATCTCCAGAGAGCACCCGAATTTGTTTCATTTGGTCAAATGGCCAGGCCACAAAAGGCACTCTGAAAGCAAACAGAGAAATTGTGCATATTATCTTACTCATACACGTTTAATCAACATTGGGGCTACATTTGCTCAGTTCAAACAAAGTTACACTGTGAATCCATTGAAATCTGGGTTTTTACAACACCAAACTGGACTGATTTTTGATTGGTTAGTACAATATTAGGTGTTGCATATATTGTGTGTCTTTGCAGAAGGCATAGTAGGTTATATATGCAATAAGAAGATATTAAAATCTCTGAATAGCATGATGAAACAAATGAAATAATGAGTAGATTCATTTGTAAACACTGTTTAATGTTGCAGAAAGTCCCACAAGTTTATTTGTAGCCACAGCCTTAAAATTTGTAACATCGCAGGCTGCCTCCACAGACAAACTTTCTGTTTCCAATTAGCTCATTGTGTTGTATTTACACCAGTGCCAAGCCTGTTTTTTCACTCTCACTCTCGTCTCGGCTCTCTGTTGCTGCCTCATTACTGATAAGTGGCTCACTATCTATGCAAGCTAACGCTTTGCAACATAAATGTGAGAATCCTTTGCATCACACAGCACTTAAAACCAGCATTCATGCGCTGTACTTATGCTCTGACAGAAACAAAGGTTACAAAGAGACAGAATGAGTTTGATTAAAGACAAAAAGGCAAGCTGTCAGAGTTTACAACCATATCATCAGCCTTGTGAAGAAGCGCTTGGGCATAGAGATACCTTACACAGCATGTGTCATCAATTTATGGTACTCACAATGACGATGCTGACATGCTGGTGCTTTTTGGAGAGGTAAGTCTGGTACATTTTGGCGAGGTTTACAGAATCATAAAACACCAATGAACACACATTGAAACCACTAAAAAAAAGGGTTCATTTTTCTGTCAGCCAGTTCTTCTTAGCCACCCTTAGTAACCTAGTGTTTACATTTCAGACTCAACTCGATTGTAATCAGGTGAAATGGACCACATGTTCCAATATATGATGAAAATTGCAAAAATAAAATTAGTATTAATTTCATTTAAAAATGAAATGAAATGTTGATCCTTTAAGCCACTGAATGGAATTCTTGTCTGAACATTTCTGCCTTTCCTCTCTTATTCCTTCCTCTTGCCTTATAATTTGTTCTGCCATTTTCTCTAAAATAATATATTCCATTTTAATGTATTTAAATAGACCTAGCTTATTATACTTTTACAGCCTCATTAAACCTGGCAGGCCTAATGTTTCAGCATGTATGTACAACCATATGATAATCAGATATATACAGAAAGAATTGGTCACACTTAAAAAAAAGATTCAGATGCTAGTTGTGGAATAATTTTAACAGTGACAATGACTGAGTACTTAGATTTATATTTTATTTAGTATTACTCCTTCCAATAATATTAGTTAATTAAAGTACTGCTGATGACGGATGACAGGAATGGCAGCAGTGTTCATAAACCAAAGCGCTGGCCAATCTGAAATTGGATCTGATGATTGGTGCAAGTTAAGTGATGGTTATTAAGAAGTGAATATTGATGTGCAAAGTGAATGACGATTGACTGAATAGCTGTTGAAACATGTTACTAAAATATTAGTATAATTCAAGTAGAAAGCCTCATTTGGAAAGGCTTGTTTTGATCTGCCCCCCCAGAAATTCTTAATTTCTTGAAGGGCGTGAAACATTTGCAGGCATATGCAAGAACAGCCAGACTAGAACAATAACAAAGGAAGACAAAGCAAAGAATTAATGAGGCGAATGCTACCACTGTGCTCTTTTGAACAATGTAAGACATGATGGGTGCCACCCAACTATTCTCTAATCCAGGACTGTGGGGGCAGCAGTATAAGCAGAACCCCCACCACCTCCTCCAGTTCTTGTGTATGTGTGTGTGTGTGTGTGTTTAGGATGCCAGAAAGCTTCCAAGCCACAAGGGAATAAAAATTTCCCAAGTGTGTCCCAGAACTCCATCGGGATCATCTCCCTCCTGAACTCGTCTCTTAGAGTGAACCCAGACATCGTTCAGGAGAAGCTCATTCTTGGCACTTATGCCAGTCTTTTTGTTTTGCTCGCTACTCACAGGTTGGGGCCATAAGGGAGGGTCTGAACAGTGGCTGTCCAGAAAATCAACAGCTTTGCCTTGTGGCTGTTTTCCCCACAACAGACCTGTACAGCTGCACTGATCCCACTGATCAACTTCCTGCCTCAAGGCAGAATGATCAGTCCACTCTCTTCCAGCAGAGAACCATGTCTTCAGACTTTTAATTCTCATACTGCTTAGCTGCTTTGCAGCATGTTCACTGTCTACAATAATAATAACACCTGCCTTCACAGATACCAGTTTTTCTATTTGTTTGATGCCTGTCTTTGTTTGTTGATGTGGATCACACTCCCTGCTATCACTGAAGTCTTGGCTTTTAATTAAATACAATTCTTTCTTTTACTCTGGATAAAAGGGGGGAGACATAGCAGTCATGCTACTAGCAAGCTATAGATTACATGAATTAATCTATTTATTTAGTTTTTTAGGTACTAAATATAGCAAATGTTTAAAGACAAGAGAAACGCTTGTGTCTTAGCTTTGCTTGCTTTTGAATTGTGCTCCTTTTATAGTCACATAGCAGCGTGTTAAGTCAAGCATTATTTGTCAACTTTGTCCATGTTGAAAGTGCTTTCTGGAATTGTAAATCTCGAAGTATGGCTTTACAGTTGTATTTGTTTTGGGTGGTCTCTAAACTGTAAAGTCCACTTAGTAAATTATACATTCTCATACAATAAATTCTTGAAACTGCTTTTAATAACAAATATAAACTTCTCTCTTACAAAAGTAAACCTGGGTCTTCTCACAAATGAATATTAGTCAGGGACAGAGAAATGCCAAAGAAGCCACGAGGAGGTTGAGTTAAAATGAGGTGAACTGTAAATGAGTGACAAACGCTTTCACAAAAAACAACCGCAGCAGCGCTGGCAGACAATACGAGCTCCCTCAATTCAAAAATAATGATGCAATCCTGCAGAGCCGAGGCCTTCATAGCATTTGTCAGTTCAGATCCTGTAGACGTGCTGATTAAATGGATTTAAGCAGTTGTTTAGTGAGGAATGCCAATCATGCCAGGGCACTATGGTGACGCACTGCGCACTAAACTCCCCGTGAGACAGATTTATATTCTAAAGCCTAATACCTGTGCAGTATGTGGAAATTTAAGGTATCAGTCCATCCTTGGGAGTGTTTGCCAGTACCTCTAATAATAAAGCAATATTTTCATGCAGATCCCCTTCAGCTAATCACCCAAAGCTTACGATAGATGAAAGGTAGCCCTAAAATTGAGAAAGTTCTTGCCAGTGCTTTCAAAAATACATTCCATATTAAGTTTATGATATAATATGAGTTTTGTAATAGAGTCAAAAACAGTAGGGATGGTCTAAAGAATATTTTGCAGCTTATCATCAGGACCTGGCAAGATGTCAATATATTTGACAGAATTTTATATAAGAAGTGACATTAGTGATGCTTTACACTGACTGTGCAGGTTATCACCTGCATGCATTTTATACTGGCCGCAGTTTAGCAGTACAAAACGGTTCATCTCTCTCTCCAACTGCTGTTTGTGTTCACACATTAGCATTACAGATCTTTGTGTTTTTACTCTTTTTTGGCTCATCACTTAAAACCAGCCAGACCACCCCTGCAATGATCGGGGGGATGCAGTTGTAAATTTTCATGAACTAATTGTTTATTTTCTTTATTCAGGCAGTAAACATGGCACACAACATTTTTACTTAATGCAGAATTACTCAATTGATTTCCATTATATTTATATAGCACCAAATCACAACAGCAGTGGCATCAGGATGCTTTATATTGTAAAGTAAAGCCCCAATAATAATACAAAGAAAATCAAAGATGACCACATTTGAACACACACTTGGCAATAGTGGGAAGGAAAAACTCCCCTTTAACAGGAAGGAGGGGTAGCCATCTGCTGCAATCAGTTGAGGATGATGGGAGACAGAGGGGACAAAAAGCACACTGTAGAACTAGGGTTTTAATGGTAATATCATATAATGTAATAATGTTAAAGTCTATAATGTGTAATAGTGTTAATAATGTATCATACTGCAATTTCTTAGTTTTTTTAGCCCAGCCCTAATTTTAATGCCATACCACCCCTTCACCAAAGCATTGCAATGGGAAATACAGAATTCCACAGAATAAGTTTTATTATCTGGTGTTCAAACTGAGTAACAGTTTATTTTAGCTCCATAATGCAGCTAAGCTGGTTCCAAAAATGCTTTTAGGCCTCTAAGGATTATCAAGGATACCAAGGATTATCATACTTAATCATGCAACTTTTTCATCATCTTACAATACATTTTCCTGCTTATTTAAACATGTTAGTCCTTGTAATACTACATTAGAGCTCAGGGATCCTTGTTGGCCTTGGCAGAACTGCCACAGCATCAGATCTACTCATATGGGAGAACAAAATGATTTTTTTCACCATTTCATTTTCACCCCTAAAAATCTATACCGACCTTGTGCATGAGCATGATAAAAACATTGCTGCAGCCTTTTCATGGCCCTGGTGCAAAGCTGGTGAATGCTGATCGACAGCTTCAGTGTTTGGAGCCAAAGCAATCACAGAATTATTTTTGATGTTATTCAGTACATAATGGTATTCAGTACTATGACTGTCTTGCTGATGCTTTTTACAGTGTACTTTACGCATGACATACACACAACGACACTCCTTTGATCAAGTGAATATTATTCACTCGGCTGTCTGCGTGTGATACATATATGGGCCAGACTGGCTGCAAGTCAGTTATGTGACTCACAGACAGGTAAAAAGCACAATTTTATTCCTAAGCTGTTGATTTTCACCGTAGTACCACCATGGTGTTTACATTCATAGTTTTAAATAAAATGTCTCTTCAGCTACTGAATTTGCTGGTCTACACGTATCATCTTGTAAAAGATAAACTAGGTTCTCTCCTAATCTCCTAACTTTTCTTTGGAATCTGGGACTATAGACCATTTTTCTTTCTATCAAATGTTCATGTTATAACTGAAAAAATATAACAAATATTCTGATTTCATTTGATGAAGGATGGGAATTTTATAAATTTTCAGCTTAAAAAATGTTTTCAATGATTCAATACTGACTATTATTGCTGCAGCTGTTGATACATTTAATTGAATGGTTAATTAACTACTAAGTCTTTTTCAGGGTTTCCAGGAGTTACATTTACTGTACAACTTAATAGGCAACCTCCTAGGGTTAGAAATTAAGCAAATCTGGAAGTGTCAGCAACTTCTGTTCCTCTGATAGCTAAAAATTGTTTTTAATTAAAAAAAATAAAAATATTTCAGTGACAGACTTTTGCTTGATAACTAAATAGAGGATGATGAATTTGAATAACCATTACAGGTCTGGCAAAAACTACCTATTGGCTGGAGTTTTGCTAGTCTAACAAAACAACATTAAGAAGCATGTTTACAGACTGAAACAGAAAATGGCTTTGATCTTTAGGAGAGTTTCTCTTTTCATCTAACATCAAGGAAACATCACGCTTGTTTAGGATGAACTGGACGGAAGGGTGAAAGCAAAGCAACCTAAAAATGCCACACATTTATGGGAACTTCTGCAACAGAAGAACTTTCTGAAGAACATTTGATTTCTATTGCAGAAAGAATGCCACGGGTGTGTTCAGCTGTTATATCTATTTGATGAGGCAAAAGTTAGAAAAATTGGGGTGTTCTAAAACTTTTAACCAGTATAATAATAATAATAATAGTAGTGTATTTAAGGCTTAATGTAAGGAGAGGTATGCTGCCACAGGCAACTGTAGCCAAAGCTGTAACCCAAGCTTCCTAGCATAAGCTTATAAGGAAGTGAGTCACCTTTTCATACACATGGGGAACTTCTGGTTGTAAAAAGTGCTGAGTGCAGAGACCAGTGGGTGAAATCTCTTATTATGCTTTCTTTATCTTTTAGGAATGTCAAAAATAAGGATGTTCTCATGCCAAATTAAGATGGTGAGTATATCTGCTAAACATCAGCATGCTAGCACTTTACAGTCTCAGAAAGCTAAGATGTAGCACCTGTAGACTTTTTTTTCAAGTGATGGTGTTGATGTCTGAGTCACCACAAAAGGGGCCCACCTCATTGTGTATAGAAGCGTGCCGTTGTCGACTAGTCGTAGCAGTTTGTTAGGAGTTGTCATGTTGTGGGCTACAGATTTCTTTCCGTTGTGGAAAAAAGTATCAGGAGTCCAGATCTTACTGGCCAGGAGGTTGTTGAGGGGTAAAACCTGCATGGGCCCATCAAACTTCAGCCTCTCATCCCTCCAACTCTGGCGAAAGAAGACATCGATGGTGTACTCCTGTTGGGAAGAGAGTTTGAAGAAATAGTTAGCAAGGTAACAGTTCACAAAACTGGGAACACAGTTCTTATTGAAGCCTGATGATGCTCTTATTTGTGTAAAAAAAGAAAAAGTTACATGATATTTAGGTGAGCCACTTTTTTTTTGCTCTTTTATTTCCACTTTTCCTGCATTAACGAGTGAAAACGTGTTTCCTTTTTTCTTTGTGACACGATCACTCCTCCGTTAACAATGTTGTGTTTCCCTCACACTTGAGGTGTTAGAGCCTCAGCGAGAAAGCTTGTAGAACATCTGTTTCATGTTTTATTAATATGCGACACAGTATTTCTGCATCGTCACCAACACACGCAAGACCAAACAAACTAAAACAAATGCGGGATGTAGCTGTTCAAAATGAATTTATTTCACATTATTCATTCAATGGGTCTTGGTGTCCTAGCAACTGCTTTTCCTCACCAGCTGTGTACGGCTTCAACAGAGTGAGATGTGGGGAAGCTATCTCACAACAGTGCGCAACAAAGGCACGGGCCACGTGTTGCTAGCCATTTTTGAGCTGTTTGCTCGTTCGATGAAACAGCTCAGGTACTGTGAACTGTAACTGGCTGCCCCCTGAGTGACACCTTGATTAAGTCATTTGCCATTGGTTTTAACAACAGGACTCCTTCATGCTCTGTGGGGGAGGGTGTGCAGCTTCCATTCAACACAGCAACAGGTCTCCTTTAAACAGCACATGATGGGCGTCTGCTAATTGATGCGATTGACCTCCTAAAGGCCTGCAAAATTTCAATGCTATACAATAATTACACCACATCTGTCCTCACAGCAGTGCTCTTAATAAAGCCCACAGAGAGCTTCACAGACTGATAAAAGCCAGAATGTGACTAGAGTGTGCAACCCTCAATCACTTTATTTCATCTTTGCCCCACTTTTTAATTAACTGCAGTCTCTGGTTCTGTTTTTTTTTTACACCTAATACAGAGTTCAAAAAGGAATCCATGTACTCTGCTTCTCATTAATTATGTCAGACTGATTCCTTCATGCATTAGATTCCTCAGTACTGTCATCAAAGGACTCTCCAGGTCACAAAAAAGACTAATGACCACATACGTGTAGACAGTAGGGCAGCCGTGACACTGATTTATTGTTCTGTCCTGCGCATCTTTAACAAAAACTTTCCTGCACAGTCTAAGAAAGTTTACTCTATCTTGGCATACAAAAAAAGGAACCCAAGAAAAAACCTTTAAATCCCCATCACCATCCTTTTGTTATGCATGTTAATCACGTCTTCATGAGATGCCAAATCAGGCCTCAATTAGTGTAAAACATGCAGTGATGTAAACTGACAATAGTGCGCTTGGCCCAGCTGGGGTGAAGCCACCATTTGTTTGCTTCCTTTGGACAGAACCTCCTGTAAACATGAGGAATTAATTTGAAGACTGAAAGACAGAAGTGAGGAAAAGTATAGTCAATCTCCACAAGGCCAAATGGCACAAACCATTCAGATGCCAGCTGGTGTTCCTCCAGGGACTGAGTGATTGATTTCTCCTTGACAGAGGAGACAGAGCGGAGCTTCTACCCAACAGGGGCTGTCAAATAGCTGTTTTTTTAATTTTTTTTTTACAGCAGACAGAATCATGAATAGATTAACTATGGCAAACAACTGTAATTTAAAGAACCCCTTTAAACACACGACACCAGTATTGCAACTGCATTTATTAATGCTGACAGTCTCAACATAACACACAGACCATTTTTATACGATTGCTGGCATCTTGCCTTTACAAAAAAGCTGAATATTAGGGGGGGATTGATGTGCCCTGGATGGATTCAAAGTGGATGGTGTAGACATGCTCTGCTCTACAAATAAGTACAAATTCCATAACTGTAAAAACATATTTACTGAAGATGTATGTTTATTGCTGCAGTTAAAAGACCTAATGAAATCATAAAAGTTGCAACTGGATCTAGAATACAATAAAATTTGTGGAGCATACTGAGCTGTAAACTAAATAATTTGATTGGGCTCTGATTACAAAAAAAGTAAAAATGTGCATTTTATGGGTTGAAAATTGCTCAGCAGGATGTATGAGCTCACCTTAAAACAAAAATGTGCCATTAAATGACTATGTTATGTATTGGGGCCATGTATATAAAACCTGTGACGGACTGTAAAGCTAGTGCTGACATAGAGTCAACGGCTTGAGACCAATCTGAGGTGGGCGGTCCACTTCCTTTAGCTGCCCACCCTTCAGTGGCAGGTCTGTGAAACAGCGCTCATTCTCAATCAATCGTCAAGGCTCCCATTTCACAGGAATGATGTTTGGAGCTATGGTTTAAAATGGTACTTTTGATGACTGCAGAAGCATCACTGTACACAAAGGAGGCATCTGGCAGGATGGTCTCCTTGACTCATTTGACTCCTCTCTCGCTCTTGCATTGACTAAATGATAAAAAATGTCCCTGCTTTTGACATTATTGGGGATGTAGTACCAGCTCTAGCTGATAGAGCTTTAGTTTTCCACAACACTAATGTCTGCTTCAAGGATTTCAGGTGCCCCTTGTCAAATTTTTATCCCATTGTTTGTGAGTAGGACTATTTAGAAATTTATGGAACAATTTGCATGAAATTGTTACTTTTGGAGTTGACTGAAATTTGGATTCATGAATTTTCTGATTTTTTAGGATTAATTACCACAACAAGACAGGAAAAAAATAGGAGCCATTCTTTCGATGACAGGAACTCAGTTCAGGTACGGTGTGGAGGGAGTCCATAGTCAGCCTTTGTGTGGTTGTGCAATCTTGGACTGCTGATTTTTTTGTAATTTAGCAGTGAGGTAAAGTTACAGTTTAATTACTATAGAAAGCAATTATCCAAGGCTACCCTTATTATAGTCATTACTTAATGTGAAAAAGAACTAAAGACAGGTAGTTCACAACAAAATACTGTAAATGACTGCTATAATCAAGAATAATAATTCAACTAAGACTAAGTTCACTGGCCATTTCATTGAATGTCCTTTTCCCTTCAGAATTGCCTTATTTCTTCATGCCATAAATCCACATGGTGCTAGAAGCATTCCTCAGAGATTTTTTGGTGTTTAAAAGATGCTCATTTGGCACCAAAATGTGCCAGAAAAATGTTCCCCACACCATTACATCACCAACAGCCTGAATCATTGATACACGGCAGGATGGATCCATGCTTTTGTGCTGTTTATACCAAATTCTAACTGTATTCTAACATATGAATGTCACAAGACTCAGACTCATCAGAAGAAATCAAGACTCATCATGCTTTTCAGATTTTCTATTGTCCAATTTTGGTAAATCTTGCAAATATAGTTTCCTGTTCTTAGTATACAAGTGGCATGTGGTGTGGTCTTCTGCTGCTGGAACCTATTAGCTTGTGGGTTCACAGACGCTCTTCTGCATCCTTTGGTTGAAAAGACTAGTTATTTGAGTTACCTTTGCCTCCCTATCAGCTGAAACAGCCATTCTCCTCTGATCTCTGGAATCAGCAAGGTGTTTTTGCACAGAGAACTGACACTCACTGGATATTTTTCTCTTTGTCAGACCACTTTCTGTAAACCCCATAGACAGTATATGTGGGAAAATTGTAGCACATCATCAGTTTCTGAAATTTTCAGCTTAGCACATATGGCACCAAAAACCATGTCACCAAAAACCATTTCCTCCCCATTCGGATGCTTGGTTTGAGCTTCAAAAGATCGTCTTGACCATGTTTACATGCCTAAATGCACTGTTGCTACCATGTGAATGGCTAATTATATTTGCATTAAAGAGACATTGGATAGGTGGACCCAAAAAAAGTGGCCAGTGAGTGTATTTTGTGAAAGGATTCAGTCACAGTTACAAATTTACAAACTATCTTTCAGACACTCAGTTGTTTCCAGAAGCAGCAATTTTCAGCCACGGAGCTTTGAAGAAGCCTCGGCACCCTTGCTGCTCACCAAAGATAGCAACGAGCCGGGATGCACGGATAGATTAGACAGACATTTTTCTCACATGTTGTGAAAGGACCACAATGTGGCTAAACGGCGAAAAAATCTGGACTTTGACCTGATAAACACAGCTATAACTCCAAATAAATGCTATTAATGATTCGTGAGTTAGATGTGTAAGTACAAACAGTTCCCATTTGATTTTTTTCTTACTATATCAACAGATTTATCACCAGCTGCAGACATTTGATAATAAATGTCCTCTTTTAATGGGATTAGATTTAAATTAAATTCCTCCTAAACTGCCTGACTGCACCCCTCTAAGACCATAAAAAAACCCCCCAAATTTCATAAACTGAAAGCTTCAAAGGGCACAGTTGGGGTTATGTCTCTTTCACCATCTAGTGAGAAGGTTTATTGGAAAAATCAGATAAGGTTTCATTTACTGAGGTGTTGTTGCATATAAAGAACACAAGGGCAACAATTTTTAATAAAATCGTGCATATTTATGCTTTTTTCTGCCTTGTGTAGTGCAGAACCAAATGAACAAAAATGAATTAGGTAAAACAATGACATGGAAATCTCTGTCAGTCTCTCACATGCCACAACTAAATGGGTTTCAAATTTCTTCAAGTTGGGTTTAATGACTGAGAAATTTCGGCAGATACTGAAGGGCTCGCCACTGCAGTGAAAAAATAATTCACATTAGTGAATTATGGAATGAAAGGAAATTAGGAAAATATGAACAGTTGTTGAGATAGGATGTACACGAGACTGGGATAAATGAGTCTACATGTTAAAAAACGAGATCGAGTGTCTGGATCTCTGGTAATGGCAGGAAGGTTGTGTCTAATATCTGATAGAATATTAATGCAGTCTTTTATCATGAATTAATGAGTTCATTAAATTCTAAAAATTTAGTTATTATATCCTCTTTTAATAATGTCACCATGGCTTTGTTTTAAATTGTTTCTTTTCTTTTCTTTTTCGTTTCAACGAGTCCTTTCATCAAACAAAATCAGCTTTTAGCCAAAGCAACGTGATTATGCCAGAACATTTCCGCTGAGTAACCCATGTTACTGTTATTCGTGGCTACAACTGGAGACATTTGTTCTTTAAATTAGCAGACTGGTTTGACAGGTTTGATTTAGTGCCTCTGACAAGATAGCATATTGTGCATAAGAGCCGTTTCCCCAATTTACTGCGCAGAAATGGTGTGCGCGGTACACAATATGTCATCATGTCTTGTTTTTGACAGTGCACAGCAGCCCAGAGATAAGATTCTGGTTCGCTGGTGTGGTAACGATACAGAATTAACACAGCTTTTGGGCCCGATTCTTCTCTTCTGTGGGCATCGTGTTGATCAGTCAGAGGTTTGATTAATAATTACAATTTCGTCTTTCTCTCCCCTTGCCAATTATTCTCTCTCACTTGGATTCTTGTTTGCTGTTCACCTTTCCCTGCTGAGAGTAGAACCTGCGTGAGACTTGCATTGAGCTGTGAATCCCATACCAACTCCAATTATTGTTAGAGTTCACAAGCTTCTGCAGCTCTGAGCCGTAAACATGTTTTAGCACTTCACTGCACCACTCTTCAAATAGGAACATTTTGTTCCACGAATATAGAGTCAAGTATGTGGCAGTAATCACATAAAAGCAATACAGAAATACAACTCATTAGCAAATTACGACTGTTTGGAGCAGCATGCAGTGATGCAAACAGGAATTAATTACATTTAGAAAAGAAATTTATTCATCATGTGCTATATATCTACAAAAAAAAGAAGAAATCCATGCATACATTAAAAAATGCATACGTGGCATCCCCTGACAGTGTTTTCACAGTCCGCTGCAGAAAATGCATAGATTTATCAGAGATCAGGGTTTCCATCTTGTGTCTTCCACAAACAATGGAAAATTGTGTGATTTAGACTGAACATATTCAATTCTGTTCTGATTATATAGCGCCAAATCACAACAACAGTCGCCTTGAGATGCTTTCCATTGTAAGGTAGACCTTACAATATCAGAGCAAAAACCCCAACAATCAGACATCTGCCCCTCTAAGAAAGCACTTGGCAACAGTGGGACGGAAAAACTCCTTTTTAAAAGGAAGAAACCTCCGTCAGAAGCGGCTCAGGGAGGGGCAGCCAGAACAAAGGACACACTATAAAATATATATGTAAACCGATATGTGGAATATGTATAAAAACTGAAAACCATTATAGTAGATCTGCTATATCAGATTCATAGTGGCTCTGCTGTACTACTTTAACATTTTGTTATTCTTGAACTTTCCTGGAGTTCTAGTCCTTATTTATCTTACACGTACACTTGGTTTATCTAGAATTCCAGATTATAATAATATAATACTAATATAATACAATAATATAATAATCCAGATGGGGATTGTATAGATTTACACTAAAATGTAAATCTATACGAACACATTTACATTTAATTAGAGAATCTATTGCTTCTTGTAGTGAAACTAATTTTCTTTGTTTTAATACTAATAACATTTCATTTTTGAAACTTGAGGTAAATCAGTAACGCATTGCAGTATTCTGGTATTTTAAATGACCAGAATGCTGTTTTCTCATTCTTTATTACTGCTAACAAAGATTTTTCTTTTTTTGCAGATCTGCAATATCTAACCTATTTTGTGCAGATGCATTCAAATTATTAAGATTACTGAAATATCTGAAAACATAAGTATCAAAATGACATGTATGATTATAGAATTATGGAATAACTGCCAACAAGCTAGGGTAAGGTTTCACTACTCAAGTTCACATATGGTTGTGCTTGTATTTATGTTTCAAACATCCATACAGTATGACTTGTTTGTGGCTTTGTTCTGGGCTGCGTTGGTGAAGCATTGCTATGGCCCCATAGGCACATTTTGTCAGAATGGTTGGACATCTCAGGCATATTACCTTCACTATCTGATGCTAACTCATCTCTGTCACTGAGCTGTGTTCACTGTCACTTTGGGCACTTTCAGCACTTTGGAAAAATATCTGCCTTAAGGCAGTAAATTTTGATACTCTGGGTCTGTCACGATGTATGAGAACGGGACATTCAGAGCCATCTGAATGAAGCCTGTGCTATCGGCTCACTGCAATTTCTAACAATATGAACTCATTATAACTTTTACTGTATTTAACATTAGATGTCCAATTTAAAACAGAAATGACTGAAAACCACCTGACTGTAGTGTTGGTTTAACTGGATTTGTGGTTATGATTTCAGTTGGCTTCTTTGGGGTCAGAAAGCGAACATACAACAGTTTTGCTTTTAATAATAAAAAGGCAAGCCTCCACTGCCCTTTACTTGCTAAGAGACCAGGATTAGGGATGGGAACCATGGTGTTTCAGGTAGTCTGCTAGACTATCGTACTTCCACTTGCGCTACAATCAGCTGATTTCAGTTTGTGTGCCGAAGGTGGACTATAGAGTTGCAGTCTACCTTGTGGATATGGACATTACTTTTATTTTTACTGGGCAAAAAAACAAGAGCGTTACAGTGCAAAGTGCATTCAGGACAAAACAACTGCAATGTGCTCCTAACACAATTTTGGTTCTTTGCAAGCATCTACACAGACATCATGCTAATTCTAAGCTAGCCAAAAACCCAAAGCGTTAGGTGAGTAAATGCCAACCCCCGCCCAGCAGGCAGACCCTAAACTTCTACAGTTAACAAACTGATGAGCAGTCAGGCTGCAGTCTGTGTTTCTACCTGTTTATGCTCAAGTGAATCACTGTGGTGATCACTTTAAAGTCTCTCTGTGCTGGTTTTTGTCTTTGCTTTGTGTTGTCAGCTCTATGTTCACAGCTAAATACGAAAGGGGGTCTGTGTTGGTGTGTGGGACAGGTTTACATTGTTAAAAGGTAATTATGAGACAATGTGTTGTGTGTTAATGTTTTATATTTTTAGTGAAAAAACTTTATCTTTATCCTGGGAATATTACTTTATTCCCAGGATAAAGACTACTGTTCTGTGTGATATGTGTAATACATTACTTTTTCTGAGTAACCATAACGCTGATCACAACAGAAAAGTGAAATACCTCCAACATTCACAAGATTTGACCACAGAGCATGCTGTCAAGTTGCACGAATGTCTTGGATATGCTTCTTAGCAATGGTGGTGAGTTTCAAAGCAGAGCCAATGAAAACCCAATGAGAACAGATAAGCAATCAAATTAATAAGTGATATTGATAATGGATTAGGAATTGCTAAATTCTTATCACTTCCCATCCCCATTTGTTAACGCCTTCTTACTTCTGGCTGCTATTAGAAAAAAAAAATAGGCTTATAGGTTGCAAAAAAGTCTTCCTGTTCTGCTTTCAAGTTGTTCCTGCCCTACACACGAATCATGCTGCAACTCCGGGGAATACAATGACCTGTACAGTGTGTGGAAAAAAAGCCCTATTTTAAGAGTAATGTTTTTTTTTAAATTTACTTTTTTTTATGAAAGGTGGTGGTGATGACCAATTTAAATTTGGTGTATTCTCTAAAACGAGGCACAGCTGGGTTAGCAAGTCCTTGAATAAGGACAGCATGATTGATACAGATTCCAGGAGTTCACCTTCAAATTTTAGCAGCACAAAGATTCATCTGTTCTCTCTCTGGAATTTAAACTTGTAAGGGGTTTGTTTTGAAGCTCAATTTTTTTCTAAATTGCAAGCATATAAATATATGCTGTCATTTTTTCACATTCAACCCAGTAATTTTTATCCCCAGAAAATTTTGCAGCCCTGGTGACATCGGGCCATCACTGCCGTCTTTGTCAAACCGAGCCTCAGCACAGAGCATGTGACAGCCTAAATCGCTTCCCATTTCATCAGCAAAGGCCTGTCAAATCCCACCATGAAACAGGTACATGTGCCGTGGCACAGCATGCATGTGGATACGACGTGACTCCATTGACTTACTGAAAGGGCAGGAGAAAGACACAAATGAAAGACAGATAAAAATTCACAGGATAAAGTGAGAAAGGAGGAGGCTGGGGATAGAGAAACACACCAACCTACTTACAAGAGATCAGCATCAAGATTGTAACCTACATTCTGCGACAAAGTGCCGAAATCTTCTCTTAGTCAGACACAACTGTACAAAGTGCCCTGCTATTGGCCTAATATCTGAATCATGCACAATGAATATGTAGTCTTGAATGTTCCTCTACTTGCAATACGGGACACTAAAGGTAGATGTGGCGGACAGGGGTGCAAGTGACGTCTAAATGCGTGGCCCCAGGGTGAGCAGACATTTCTAGGACACTTGATGTTACAGAGATCAGTAGTTGGAACACTGGATGTACACAGCAGAAGATAAGATTAGGAGGTCGTAGAGTGTGCTCTGACTCAGAATTTTGTGTAACAGCTTCTCAGATCATTGTTGCAAAATAATTTAGCTGTTAGCTAATTTGACATTTTGTTCAGAAATATCTCTATAACCTAATGATAGTGCTGTTTTAGTGCTACCATTTAGTAAATATTAACCAATGCAGAGAAATATCTCTACATGTACAATGCCTTTGTTCATGATCCCACATGAACCTATTGCCTGATCTGATTTCATGAGACTTTGTTTGGTGATACTGTTCTTCTTGAAATTGTTTGTTTCCCCTTATACACATAAGAGTGAGGTCTAGTATGAGACCTCTGTCACTCTTTTTTAGGAGACAGCGTTGCACAATAAGATACTTTAACGACTAATTTAAAAGATATCTCATGCTCTTATACAGCTGGTTTGCCTTTTTGTTTCAGTGACTCTGCAGCTGCCTCAAAGTAATCAGTTAAATTGCGGTTAGCTGTAGACAAAACAGAACTCTCTTGTGTGGACACATCAAGGGACTACCTCAAAAAGCTTCTCTCCACCTCTGAAATACCTCCAAGATTAGCCGTTTTCTCTTTTTTAACTGACCTAGAAAAATGGTCCAGGCTTTTGCTTCCCTGTACTGTTTACTGCAATGCCCTACTCAGAGGCTGTCCTGCTCCACGCTCATTCAGCTTGTTAGCCTGAAAACTCATCATCCAGAAAACACGATCCCGCGACCTCAACCTACTCTAGAGATGCCACCGTCGGCTCTGACGAGTGTCTTCAAAGCTCAAATATACAACCATAAAGTAACCCACCCTATAAGATTATCTATAAGACAGCATTTATTTTCTAAATTCAAAAGAAAAACCACGCCAACTTCCCACCCACTCACCCTAGCAGGCACCCGTCGATGTGGAAACATGTACCAATTTACCGCAACTCCTTATTAAAATGAACAATAGGAATTTTAACCCAGCCTGTTATCCATATTTTCCTTGTACAGCAGTCGCTCTTGTCTTCTGTTAGTTCTCCCTCTGCTTAAAGGACCCGCAAAAGCTCAGAGTGCTGATTTATGACCAACATTTTATTCATGCAATGCTATACAATACCTTTGAAGATAGAATTTAGTAGACAGAGTAGGAGGAGATTACTGGAGTATAAAAAAATGAGATGTTAATCTCCAAAAAGTTGCTAACTGAACTGGACCCTTGCAATGTATGCACAACAATGCAAACACAACACTTTAAGCAGTTCACTGGTACAGACAAGATGCGAACAAGCGAAAGGAACAAAAAGAGCGCCGGCACTATATATGCAAAAGATGTCCTATAAACACATTTGCAAAGCAGATATTCAGACACTTGACTTTTGACGTCAGTTCCATTGTGTGATGCCTTTTGACGGCTTAAGCCTGATCATCTTTTCAGACTAGGCTGTGGAAAATCTTGAAAGGAAGTACTTGGAACCGTTATGCAGCTTTCATGTCAGTATGGAGCAAGAAAACCCAGTGTAGCCTGGGGCCAAGATGAGTCCTTCTTGGGTAATGATCTAAAACTGACAAGACAATGCAGAAATTAAAATAATAATAATAATAATAATAATGTCTTGATGCTGTGTTTCCCAGGCTGCTACTTTACAAACACTGACAGCAAGACAAAGGTGCCAGCGTGTGTGAACCAGCACTGACCTAGCTAACTGCAGCTCTGACCAAAGCATCACCACAAGTGGACTTCTGTGTCCCGTGGAGTTTTCTGCTGATTCATGCTGCTGCCAAGTGGAGCATGTGAAGAGAATAAAAGACTGGATCTAGAACTGAGCTCTGAGAGACCCCAAAGGTGACATGTACTAAAAAAGAGAAAGCATTTTCTTCTGTACTAAAGCAACAGAGTCCCTCACTCAAAGCAGGATCAACATACTGTCTTTCTGATATTAGTAATCATACTCACCAAGTGTCACATGCAAACATTAAATGAGTAATAACTTTTTGGGGGCTACTTGTAGGAGGAACATTTATATGTTATCAACTTTAAGTTGACATCGCACATTTGTTAGCAAACAGGTGCTTTTTCACATATCTGGCCACATTTTCATTACCTCTTATTTTGTTTTAGTTGTGTCCATATGGTGAACATTGATCCCAGGACAACACTCTTCTAGCACTCTATTTGGTCTCTGCCAAATAGAGTGCTATGTTCATGAGCTAGTCACTGCCTGCCACTTGATTTGGAGCAGGCTGTGTACAGTGGGACAGATGTCTGAAAAGGTGGCTGCGAGTACAGGTGTATCAATAGGCCTGCTATGTCTTGAGAAAAAAAATGCAAAGAACGAGTCCCATATGGAAATGGAGTATTTTACATATGAGTTTATTGATCTTGGAAAAGTTATAGGCCTAGTTTTTGTTTGGAAGATACCAACTTGTCTGCAGACCCGCACTTTACGAATGTTCCCTTTTGCTCAGTGGTTAATGAATGAATGAATTAATGAATGAAAGCCTTTATTGTCACTACAGTTTCCTGCAGCGAAATTGGACCTATCCGGACCACACATACATTACACAACATCACATTGGGGAGACAGGTCAGGACAGGTAGTTTAGTAGAAAAAGTGAGGCACACAATATGAAAGGATCAGGAGGAGAGAAAAAAAGACTCTGATCAGACTGGGCAGATGCCCAGTGTAATTAGAGTAAAAAAAACACCTCAGCAACATAAAGCACATGAATTCCACATCTACACTGTCAAAAGACACGACAAGCAAGTGGGGTGGGGGTAAGGGTGTTACAAGTGAGCCGGTGTAGAAAAGACCCCGTCCGGTCCTGCTGCCAGTCAACGGCGCTGGTCCTGGACCCGCCCAATCTACCACGACTGGAAATAAGCATCGGAGGCGTTTTTGAT
>VURO01000300.1:0-25863 GCA_015108175.1 Pelvicachromis taeniatus | reverse complement strand
GTACACAGGGCTACATCCACCCCCTCTCTTACGGTCACTGTGCCGAAACCTAGACACCCTCTAGACCCCAGGAGCCTCAGTGCACCCATACAGTACTGAAAGATCAGCCCCCCCCCCCCCCCCCCCCCCCCCCCCTCCCCCCTCCCCTCCCCCCCCCCCCCCCCCCCCCCCGTCCCCCCACACACACACACACACACCTTGTCTTAGTGCGTACTGTATGTGTGTGAGACAGTGTAATTCACTGACAGCCAGATTGATAGCTAAGTGTGGTGTGTTTGTATGGCTTCATTCCAGCAGCAGAGGTGTGGATGCAGCTACCTGTGTTCATCCATCATTCTCCTCTCTGCCCCGCAGACTGGATTTTTCTCTGCTGTGACAACCACTCTCTCTTACACACACACACACATGCACTAATGCTTGTGTCCCTATGTATTGCACACATACAGTTCAGTGTATAAAAATCCACTCCGGTGGATGCACACACTTACTTTCACATACATGCATCAGCAGCCATGTGTTCACACTGACACAAGCACACTCACATTCATACATACATACAAGGCAAACTTACAAACTTCACACACACACACACACACACACACACACACACACACACACACACACACACACACACACACACACACACACACACACTTTTGTTAGGCTTTCCTTTTCCAAGCTCTCTTATGCCCTGTTTTTTTTTTGTATCCACTTTTTATTCCAACTCCACCACCCCTCTTCATTCCTCAGCACCATTCGCCCTCTTTACCCCCTTCCTGCTGCATTCACAGCTCTGCCTGGCTCCCTTCCATTCACGCACCACTCCTTATACATATTTGACTTGTAAATTGAAGCTCTATTTGTGTCATGCCCAAGAGGTGCTGTCAATTAGTCTAAACACCCTGACGCTTCTTGTGAGGATAGAGTGAGCGAAAAGAGATAGAGAGAGAGAGATGAAGGCAGGGAGAGAGTGGTAGTATGAGGAGGACCAGAGAATAGGAAAAGAGATTGCAATAGGAAGTGAAGTAAATTCAAAAGGAAAAGAAGGTGGCGAGTAGGCGGTTTGTAGTGAGGGTCCCCACAGTGTTAGAGCAGATCCCAGATCAGTCTGAATGTCATCAGACAAAAGTCCCACTCCAACCTACTGAGCATCTTGACGATAAGCGCTGATAAGACGATCACCCACAGAGAGCTGCTGAATGCTGGGAGTGTTGGGACTCATGCTGGAGAATCTGCATGTGCTGACAGTCTAGCATGTGTTAGACAGACCTACTTGGCATAATGTACACTGACACAAGGATGTAAACAATTACTCACAGCACACACTCACAGCACTCACAGCACGCACGCACGCACGCACGCACGCACGCACGCACGCACGCACGCACGCACGCACGCACGCACAATATTGTAAATGGTAAATGGCCTGCATTTGTATAGCGCTTTACACTACATTCAGTCATTCACCCATTCACACACACATTCACACACTGGTGATGGCAAGCTACATTGTAGCCACAGCTGCCCTGGGGCGCACTGACAGAGGCGAGGCTGCCGGACACTGGTGCCACCGGGCCCTTGTAATTTATATGAATTTAATTAGTATTTCTCCAAGCAAAACCTCTGTGGTAAAAGTAGTCAGTGGCATTGTATGTGTTTTGTAGAACTACGTGAGATCGATGGGAAAGTCTACAGTGTAGCTAGATACCCTAGTGCTATATCCTATCCTGGTGTGATGCGCACCTTCACAGAAATGTAACTACGCCTTGCAGTGATACAGATCTCAGCTGTGATAGGTTCTTCTCATTTCCATATCATTCATAATATAAGCATAGACAGAGCTGGTTCTGAAATCTCCTCTCCTATCTGTGTTACCATTGAAGTAACTGCTGTGAGCTCTAAGTCAACAAGTGAAATCAGCTTAATTTCACCTGTGATGACAGAACAATCCAGAAACAGCAGCACAAACAATGTCATCAGCTACAGCAGGGATTCAGTGCAGTACTTTAGTTAATGCTTTCTGCCTCTGCAGCGGTTACACTGATGGCCAGATGTGGCATTACAGTAAGTTTTTGGCTTGTGTAGGCAGGCGCAGAACTTACTGGGCAATTAAGGTCCTGGGTTTGAATCCGCCAGCTGGTTGGCCTTTCTATGTACAGTGTGAAGCATCAAAAAGCATCAACTGTTTAGGACTTATAGCCAATTTCATAGAGTTGGCTATGAAACTCTGTGAAATTGCTTCATAGCCATACCCCCCCACCCGCCCCCATTTTCTGAGGTTCAAAGGTACTGAGACAATTGTGTGGAGGTTTGCAGGCAGCCAAAACTAGTTAGCTCTTTTTTTCTTGACCAATTAGGCTGATAAAAGATGTTTACTTGAGTCCAAGTGTCGAACTTGCATTTGGTGGCTGGTGACCAAAACATGAGGTCAACAGGGATATTAATGCACGTGAAGGAGTCCATCATTAGGCTGAAAAATCTAAATAAACTGTTCAGTGAGTCAGCAAAAAACTTTAAGGGTGTCCAAATCAACAGTCTGGTCCATAATTTAAATTAAGGAAAGAACTGGCCAGCTCAGCGGGACCAAGTGATCTGAAAAACCACAGAAGACAATCAAACTGGATGATTGCAGATTTTTGTTTTTTCATTCCTAAGAAAATCAATTCACATCTAGACAAGCTCAGAACTATCTTGATGAGGTAGGCATACTATTGTCAAAGTCTACAATCAAAAAAAGCCTTTTTTGAATGGAAAATCAGACAAGGTGCAAACTACTCAAGAACAGGAAGACCTGAGTAGAGTTTCCCAGAAAACATTTAAAAGGCTCTGTTCTGAAAAAAACATTTGGAGAGATGAGACTAAAATATTCTTATACCATACCAACATTATGGCATGGGCATGTATGGCTGCCAACATAAATAAATCACTAATGTTTATTGATGACAGCTGATAGAAGTGGCAGGATGAATTCTGAATGATGCCGGGCTACTCTTTGTGCTCAGATTCAGCCAAATGCTGAAAAACTGATCGCACACATAGATAATTACCTATGCCATACTGTGTGAAAGTAACGCAAGAGCTTCTTAAAGAAACTGGATCTTCTTCAATGGCCAACTCAGTCAGTCTTCAGACAGTCACTGACTTGCAAAGGATTTCCATCCAAGTTTTAAAAGCAAAGCTGTAAGACCTGAAAAGCTATTATGATGTTTTTTAAACCTCTTGAATTAAATCTAAAAAATATCTGCACTTTAAACACACTCTGTTTAATTTAAAATTGTCACTGTGGTAATTTACAAAGGTTGAGTCATGTTCATCCCGTGTGACTGCTCTGCTCTGTGTGGGTGCCTTTTTCACCTTGATACAGAGGATGGGGAGGAGAGGACATCCACACAAGCTGTGAAATGGAGAGGCAAAAAACAGAAAAAGACACATCTCACTGAGCTTAAATGAAACAAGTACACATAGACACCATGAAGCTTCTATTGCACTATGATAGCAAACTAATGAAGCTAATAAATGGTACTAATGTCAGATAAACCTGTTCCTGATTACCAGCTCAGACATTATTGATCAGTCACCTTCATGTTTTATGCCAGTTATCCAACCGTAAGATATCTGGTTGACTCAGAAGTATGAACCATAAATACTTAATCGCAAGGTGTTGGAGGTTGCTGTCAAGGGTACAAGTGTCCTGAGTAGACCTTTTTCATGGCAGCAGTCTTAACCTTAAAAATAGATAGATCACAGGAAAGAACTAACAGAAAATGTATTAAAAGCCACGGGGCATCTGGAAAAGCACAGGTCTAAGTAACAGCATTAGTGATGGCTCTGTTCCAATCACATATCCCAGTAAGCCCTGAAAAAGAGCAAGCATGCACAGTGCCAAGGCCATAGCACTCGCACACTTAGTAATGATGCTAATTATAAGTATGAACTGCACAACTTTACCTGCTGTGACATTTCAGATTGTCTGCTGTGGACAGTGTCTGTGGCGAAAACCGACCTTTACAGTAATAGTCCAGTGGAAGACACTTCCTTTTGCTTTCACCCTGTGATTAATGCTGGAGTTGTAGATACTTTAAATTATTGTTTCCATAGTTTGCAAATTTCCATATTCTGTATTTAAGCATTTAGAACCAGCTTTCCATCCAATAGTAAGAGAAACAAAATTAGTTTGTCGAAGCTCTTGAGGTTAAGCCGGACTGGAGGTAATACTACAAAAGGCCAAGGTTATTGCTCGACACGTTTTAGTTTATTTATTTATTAATGTATTTGTATGTATCTATGTACGATGGATGGGGTGGATGTATTTATATTTTGTGATGGAAACTAGTGAGTGTATTGAAGGCATTTAACGCTGTTTCAGGTTTGTCCTATTTTAATATTACGGGAGAAATGTGTTATTGTGTTGTGTTAAATGAGAACAAACCTTTAGTGGAGGCAGTGAACACTATTCAAAGGATCTGCACCTGTGTTTTCACTGAGTCGTTGGTGATAAAAAAAAAAAGTAATATTTTTGATGGGTATAACTACTAACAATATTGATTTTAAATCCAACTATTAAACCCGTTTATACATCCCTCGAGAACAAGTCATTGTGAGTAGTATTTTTTTTTTCAAACTTCTGTCCACATGACCACAGAACCAAATTTTTTGAAACAACACACAGCAAGCTTTCTTTCTGAGTACGTGCTGCTACAAAATACAGCAAAAGAACCAGACGGGTGTACTGTTGGCCGATTTTGGCCAATACTTTTGGCCTCTGCGTATGGTTTAGCTTAGGCATGTTCTCTTAGCTTGACATTGTCATTTCTCTTAGCTTGCCTAAGACAACTTAGACTAGATAAATGGCTTTTTTTGGTTGTAGTAGCAGCTGAAACTCATGAGGCTTGCGTGTGGTCAGATGCCGTTATTATAGATGTTAATTTCCGGTGCTGATTAAAGGCCGACTGATATAAAGAGGGATTCTGCTGTTTCTTCTAGATTTTTTTCATTATCATTTCATATGCTGTTGCATATTCTAATAGATCAGCAAACAGGAAATATCTGCTGTTAAGTGACAAACACCCCTATAAACACCCAAAGTTCATGCCTTGATCCACATAAAAAGAGGACACAATGAGGCAACTCAGTCACTGAGAGGAAGGTTTCCTATATTCATGCAATTTAGTATTTCTGAACAATCGTGTGAATTTTTGTATTGATGTACTTGTCTTGATTTCATCTGTACACTCCTCTGACTGCAATGCTCTGATATTTTACATTTGTCCTTACTACCAGCTTGCTGAACATAAGAATTCCTCTCAGGTCATGAGTATTTGGTCTTATTTGGAACAAGTTCTGAATGTTGAGGGGCAAAGATTTATTCGCTGCTTTGTACATTGTTTGTGCAGTTCTGAGGTCAACCAAATCTTTAAATTTGAGAATATTTAATTTAATAAAAAGTGGATTTGATGGCTCTCTTGAAGTGACTTTAATAACAATAACAAGAATAACTACTAATAATGCAGATTCATAATACATATCAATTGTTATTATTATTACATCTCACAGCACTTTCAGTACTGAATTTTCTCTTTAGAGGTTTGCAAATGAACAAATATTTGTTTTGGTTGAAACTTTGAAGCTCTCGAGGCCCCAAAACATCATAATTCCCAGAAAAGAAACAGCCTGTTTGTCAAATCTGTGTTCCCCTTAGCTCAGCTGACACCCCCACATACACAAATGGTAGGGGAATCGTTGCTAATGTTACCTTTGCTCGAAGACTTTTCTTTTTCAACAAACTGTTATGCTGAGGTCCAGAAACAAGCACACAGAGGAAAAAATACAGAAGACACTGACAAAACACTTCTTCCTTGGTCAGCTGAAAAGCTACAGCATGCCTTTTATGTTTATAAGTGAAGCCAGCTCTGCATCAGTATTTTAGGGTTGTAGTCTTTGAACTAAAGCTCAGCATTCAGGCTGCAGGTGTCTGTGGACTTGCTTGTCAAATGTCTGTATCCTAAACCGAGGACACAATGGGAGGATTACCTTACCTGCATGGTTGTCTTTGGGGACTTCAGACCCCCCAGTCATAAATATCAACTTTGGGGTGCATGATCACACACCCGATTAAACACTAAACAACACACACAAACAAAAACACAGGCATCTCACAGCTCATTTGAACTTTTACTTTAGAAAGCGGCAAATAAACAAATTGAATCTGAGGCTGCACTGCACCCGCATGTGCAGCGAGACAGACTGAAGCACAACGCCGTAAACCTGCTTGGCAGTGAGGGTGGCTGCCGAGACGGCCTGTTGCTGATTGTCAAGCTACCCAGTGATGTCATATTTCTTGTGAAAGCTGAGTTCTCTAGTGTATTTACAGCTGAGCTATCTGCCGGTGGGGAAATGATGCCACTGCTTTGTTTTGGCTTTTTGTTGCATGTTTTGTGTGTTTTGGATTGGCTGAATGTTGAGCAGGGCTCTCCCTGTAGGAAAAGCAAGGAAGCTGTCAGATTTAGCAAGGGAATATTTGAGATGTCTTATCGTTGTGTGATCCCTGCATGTGTGTGCATCATATTTTATAGATTGGTGAGTAAACGGGAAAAGCGGCCAAAAAAAATGTACAACTCACAGTTGGATTGAAGATTGGATGATGACACAGGGAGGAAACACCACAGAAAATGGAGCAGAGAAGTCTTGTTCTTCTTTCCTTCCTTACCTTTACTAACCTCTGCTCCAGATTTACAAACAGAGCCTTTGATTTGATACCGTGTCTCTCTGCACGAGCTGATTCAATCCCTGTGGAGGCAGTGCCGCATAGACTCTTGACTCACTGTTTTTAACCTGATTATTGTGAAAGCTTTTTTTGCACTTGGACGATGGGGGAAGAATAAAAAACATACAAAACCAAAACAGTACTCACATTTTGTCACAGCGAGATCTCATAGAGCAAACTGGTTTTAGAGAGTGTCTGTCATATTCTCTAATTGGCTATGGTGACATTTTGACTAGAAGGGAACTTTTGACTTTTAATCCCAAGAAAATTTCCACCTTGAGGTTGAAATAAGCAGCTGCGAAAGCCAGTCTGTGGTCATACATTTAGATTCACGTGCATGCTTGAAACTCATTTATAAATAATAGCTCTAGCATGGTTTCTGCATTAATCCTCATTCAACTCCAAGCTAAGATTTATCTTGGACCTGAAAAGTCCTTTTCTCTGTGCCAGCACAGCACAAAATCGCTCTTACTAACTTGATCGTTAAATATTAATGCTGTGTGTATAGCTTGATTAAGGGAGAGTGCAGATTTTCTCCTGGCAGAGGGTGAATGATGGACAGTTTTGGATTATTGCCACTTGTGGCTGTTGAATGCAGACTGTATATAAAAATTAGAGACCGCCACTGTGACACCCATGGGATTCTGCTGAAGTAAAAGTCCTGAGTTTGCCATTTTAGTTTTTCTAAAACCAGACACAATGAATGAAGGGTGGATTTGAGGGTCATTGTCACTATTGGTAGCATGAGGCACTACAGAGCCCTACAGCGGTTGCACAGGTAGTCCAACTCCTCCAGGATGTGTTTATTAATGGTCAAAAATGTCTGGTTAACACAGACTCATTGTTCTAACTAAAAGATATGAATACAAAGTGTCCAGTGTACAGACTCAAAAGCATTGTGTCTGACAAGCAGCATCATGACAAGATGAGGCCTGCTCCCTTCTTATTGCATGACAAAACAAGAAGATAAAAGAACTGAAGGTGAGTCCAATAGTTGAACTTGTATCTGGTAGCAGCTTGCTCTCAATATGAGGCCCAACGAGATTTTGATGCAACATTAAAAGGCTGAAAAAACATAAAACAACCTATCAGAGATAGCTTAAATTTTAAATTATATTTATTCACTTATTCTCCTTGTATAAACAAGCTTTTCTCAAGGTCTCATGGTGAAAATGTTTTCTGCAAGCACAAGAGGGAAACCCAATGCTTCACTGGTAAATCAGCGCAAGGAAGAGAGGATTCATGAATGCAAAGAGGGTGGTGTGAACTCAAATAAATTCATGAAAAGTGGGACACATTGGTAAAACTGTCATCACAAGCAAACCTTTCAGACAGATGACCAGTGATGTACAGTAAAGAGTAACTCAACGTAACTCAACTAATAATATCCTCACATGTTGAGGCCATGGTCGTCAGCTGGAAAAGAGGAAATAGTGTGTCCTGTCATATAGACAGAACGAATGCCCACTCTGGGTCAGGGGCCCCGGGTAAGCGAAAGAAGGTGGATGGATGGAAGAACTAATGCAAGCTAGTTACTAGTGACTGAACTTTCAAAATAAAAGGTTTTTGATTTCACTAGGCTCTTGGCTCTTTATATGAAAATATATGATGCCACTGGAGAGGTATTTAGGGGCTGGTTTCACATGGACGATGGTCACATTGTTGATGTCAGGGACAGCATAAAAAGAAAAATACAGCGGTCCAATGAACAATGGCAGAGCTTAATTACTCCGTACTGTGTGGTTTTTCTAAAATGACAAAAATACAGGATTTCTTTTTACCAGATTAATTGAATTGCTCTATTTAAAAAGAATAATTATAGCTATTATTTATAGTTGAGTGCACCTGAACAAAAAATACAAATATTTATAAAACTCAAAACTGACTTTTTATTAAACCCAGACCATCCTCTGTTTATCTTTAAAGCCATATAAAGGCTTTTAATGCACAAAATGCTGGAGAGGAGCTCCCTCTGTAATGAAGAGCCGTCATTACTGCTCCCTTCCTAAGGAGAAAAGCTTCGAAGTCTCGAAAACAGTCTAGTGTAAGGCTCCCTTTGCCTCGTATAGATGAATATATGAATCCACCTTTTGTGTTTCTTTTTGGACCAGATACTTTTGTGTCTTCTCTTGTTATTGTTACTCCATTTATTGAAACTAACTTGTAAACAGAAGACCCTTTAATGTGGAGATTAGACAAACACCCTGCAGACAGTTTGCCTCCTTTTGTGAGGTCAACTAAGACATAAGCTCCTATTAATTCACATGTTAGCATTTAGCTCGGTTCCATTAAAGGATGCCTAACATAGCTGACTGCACATATTTTATGTGTTAAAAATACTTTTCAGAATCACCTGTTCACACTGACCAGTTAATTTCACTGGATGAATTTGTGGCATTTATTTTTTCGAACCGAGCTCATGTCTTGGATCCAAATAAACAGCTCTGCCCAATCAGACCACTGCACTGGGCAACGAGTGCTCTTGTAGATCACATTGTGTATTCAGTACTGGTAGGGCACCAGTGCTGAATACACAATAATATGAAAATTGCAAAATAAAACTATTTTACCTCCGACACACACCTAGACGCGGCTCTGGGTCAGTGTCTAGGTCTCTAAAATGATCTGTCTCCTCACATGTGGTCCCAACTGCCCCACTGGCATCCTGACATATGTCGGCATACAGCTCCACTTCCTGGATCAAACAATGAACTTCTCTCAGCTGCTACCTACTCTTGAGAATTAGATAAACTCACAGTCTCCATTTTTTTCCCATTAGGATGAGCTCATCATGGTTTGATGTGGACTTCATTGTTTTCACTGTGCATTTTCTGGATGAATTTCCCACAAAAACACATGTGTGATGTGGGTATGGTATATGTATGTTATGCGTACATCATGTTGCATTTTTGCAATGTGACCAGTGTGAAAAAACTAGTGCTGTCAACGTTAACACGTTAATACGTCGCATTAACGTTGAAAGCACTAGCAAAAACCTTCAGTCATGAAGATAGCAGGCTAAACAACTCATCTTTCTCTGCGATACAGCGCCTGGACCATGTGATAACACCATGTGTTTGTAGTAGGGGTAGCTCAGCAGGTAGAGTGGGTGCCCCCTGATCGCAAGGTCGGGGATTTGAATCCACCCAACGGCTACCCTGAGGTACCCTTGAGCACGGTACCGTCTCTACACACTGCTCCCTGTGTGCTGGCTTGTTAGCTGCCCACTGCTTCACTGAGTGAATGGGTTAAATGCGGAGAGCAAGTTTCGTTGCCTTGTACAATGACAAGAAAATTGTGTCTCTTCTTGTCTGCATCCTCCACTGCCAAAAATTTAGCTTGGTTTGAAAGTAAGGTAATGCTGTTTTATTTGGGTTTTTTTTTAATATTGCTGTTGTTTTTCCTCATTTTTTTTTCTTATAAGGTAAAATTAGCTGGTGCAGCTCACCAGTCTGTGTCTTGTTTTTCATTCATCCTAATCCTCTAGTGGACTATTAGTATGATGTGGCTTATCAAATATGTATGCAACTCTCAAATTCTCTCAACAGCACAGAGATCCAGAGTAAAGTGCATTTGACCTCACAGGGGTACTGCAGTTTCTGACTGTATGAAAATGATGACATTTTCATTTATTTGGAGTTATTAATTGTAACAACTGAGAACTGTCAATATAGTTCCAATAAAGAAAACCTCTATATCAACTATATTACTATAGTTGATTTACATATCAGTTGTCAAGGTTTACGGCCTCCATCTTTCTTAAACTGAAGGAACGCCTGGTAACTTCATGCTGGATTTAAGAGGTAAGGACTGTGCTCGTGTCTTATGATTGCTCTCAAAGTTTACGACATTAGCATACTTTTCTACTTCGCTGACTTGAGATGATTTCTATATCACTTTGTGCAAAGGATTTTTTTTGAGGGGTGAAGAAGACTCATGATGAACACTCGTTAAGACAGATATCACAGAGTAATACTCAATAACTGAACTGCAAAGGGTTGAAATTTGTTAAGGCAGTAGAATTAAAATGAGATGCACTGATGTTTTTCATATTTTCCAGCGATATGATCGTCTTGACGGGCCACAAAATTAATGTATATATTTTTTTTTAAAAAAGCTCTGCCATTGAAGGATCGAGTAAAGCTTAGGGAATCAACAAAAGACTGCAGGATGTCTCCCTTTGTTTCATAATGATGGCAGCAGCTCATTGCTGCTAAAGCCATTTTTCAGCAGAACAATGAAACCCTACTGTACCAGCTTCAGAGGTGCAGGGCTACTGCTCATCCAGGCCTGTTGGGGTTAGTAATACAGGAAGTAGAATGTTAGCAGGGAGGCTGTGAGTTGAGCTTTGTTTATTTGAGCTCATTTGTATTTACACTTGACAAATGGGCACCAATAAAAATACAGAAAATAAGGAAATAGCACTTCCTGTATGCAGTGTGCCCATGGATGTAAACAGTCATCGCTGGATGAATTTGAATCTTAGGCACATTTTGAAGGTATTTAGGGTGTTTTCTTTCTAGTGTTTTGGCGGATGAAGTATTGATGTCCTTTGGAAGTGGCACTGAATACCTAAAAATACACGTGTCGCATTTGGGAGACTTTGAGCCATTTTTGACAGAAATTTCTGGTCTAAACTTTCCCAACTGTTTCAGACCACCTGCATACGCACCCGTCTCTTTGATCTCAGGCAGTGTCTCTGCTTCACGTCTCTCCCCTTGTGCCCTCCTGGGGTGCCGAGGCTCATATTTTGAAAACTTCAGCTCTACAATAAAAATGTAACTGACATAAAACAAACGCGGTCTTGACGTACTTAAATCAAGTCTGACAATTGTGAAAAAGGAGAAAAAAATACATCCAAAGAGAGATCTAAATAGACTCAAAATCTGAAAAGTGCGCTCACATCAGCGTGAAGATAAGGAGCTGAAATTTTCCTCTGAAATAAAAACGGCATTGGGTGAATAATTGCTCCCTGTCTTTCTATCAATTTCTGACAATATTAAGATACACTTAAACTAAAACTGCTTGTGGTTACTAACCCAACCATCCATCCTCACACGGCAGTGTGAAATGTTCTTACTTTCTTAATTTGGAAAACGTATTAACACATTAATGCTTTTAGGCCACTGTGCTGTTATGAAATCTGTCAGCATTTAAAGCCATGATGTGGAGAATTTTATGTGATTATAGCATCTTTCAAATTATTTCATGTCATACCTTTTCTTTAAACTAAGAAATGAGACTATCCCTCTAAAAACGGGTCCAGTTACAAACTTATTTTGCAGACCATTTATCTTAATTAGGGTGTCAGAGTCAGAAGTGGTATGGTTCTAACTAGAGTTGCTTTTACCAGCAACTTGGTACATCAGATGTTGTTATATCGAACCGTTTCAAAGCAATTTGCAGTCCTCTGAGTACCTCCTGGGGATTACATCAAGTTTGAAAATAAGGAGACAATGAACAGACCACACTACACAGTAAGTAAGAAGTATATAACCAAGTGTATTCCCTCTGTTAATGTACACATATTTAGAGTCATCTCACTGGAACACTTTACAATAACATTTAGAAAGAACAGGAAGATACTGGGAGAGTATGCTTGGAATGGAGAAAGAGAGAAACCAGACAAACAGGCAGAAGAGTCTAACGATGGAGCCCATCAAATGAAATGGCTGCCACCTTGTCTCTTGCCATATAGACAGAAATAGATATAAAACAAATTTAAAAAAATCAGAGGATGGATAGAACCTGCTTTCCTCACAAGGTATGGGGACATACGATCTCTACAGAGAAAAAGGAATGGATGAAGAACAAAGAAAAAGGCTAAGGATGACAGATGGAGGATAAAAGAGGAACTGTTCTCCTCTGGAAAAGGAGAATGCATGGTTTCATGTTCATAACCCAAATCATATTTGCTCAGGTACCAAAAGAAAATACATAGAAATTTCAGTTTCCCAGAATCATAGTTTTTTTTTTTCTCCAAACAGGAATGATAGTAGGGAAAACACATTTCTCTTAGTAATGGGATGAAAGTCAAATATTTAGACATTTCACAAACTTTTTTCAGAATTTTTCTTTTCATGGTACAGTTTTCTTTTCTTAATAGACTTGAGAAAATTGGAATACTAGAGTTCTGTTGTACATCTTTCAGGGAACTACTGTTCGCCTTTTATTTGTGTGCTCTTCCCATTAAGTTCGCTTTGCCCACGGGCTGCCGTCAGTCCAGTCAGGCTAGAGAGGGGCGAACGACACAGTTGCTCTTTTTCAGCTGCTGCAAGGTATCTCTCTCCACAGTGGAACTCCAACACGAATGAATTCAGAATCTCCCTAAAATGTCTCTCATTTCTCCAGAGAAAAGAAAGGAAAAAAAAGAAAGAAAAGAGCAAACCAAAGTGACTAAGTCTTGCAGCAAGGCATTTCATCAGCCGTACTGTTCATGAAGGGGGCAGGGGTCTGAGGAACGGGGGGGTTGGACGGTGAAGCTGTTCAAGAATCCTATCTTTTGCTGTGCACGTCTCAGCAAACGCACTTTTCGATTCGCTCACATAGGTCCATATGTTTCTGCAACGTCTATACATATATTTATAATTATATAGAACAGAGTTCATCTTGTTTGCTGGAGGTTTTTTCTGTTTTTCGGTGATTAGTAACTCGTAAGGACGTGACAGTTTCTCTGTTGGCCCACTAGGGGGCACCTCAGAGCCCCAGATACATATGACACAGATCTGCTGGAACAAAGGACGACCAAAGGGGTGTTTTTTTGGCCTCGAAGAGTTTTTGGCGGCTAAACGTACAATTTAGCATCCGTTAGGTTGGCGCGGTGGCATCTCACATAGTTGCTACTTTTAATGTTGTTACGATCATCAGTCATCAGCATCATATTTTTTGTTTTTTAAACTCCACAGAAAGGAAAAACAGTTTATCTCTTTTTCGTAAATGAATACTACATGCTTGAAACACGGCAGAGTTTACGTTGCATCGGCTGCTGGGCACCGTAGACAAGGAGAGAAACAGAGTTCGTGGGTGAACGAGAAGGAGAGAGAGAGATCCGATGGGAGGTGAAAGATTAGAGATGTCAAACACTTACAGAGGTGGAGGAGCTGGATTTGACACAGCGTTTCTGTAAGCTGGCAGTATATTGATCTGCTAATTCGAGCCCAGTTGAAAAAAAAAAAACATATGTATGTTTGATACTGTCTAAGGTGACACAGGTTCTCCTCAGAATGAAGTACAGGCCTTGACACAAATACTGATGGTGATGCTTTCCTACAGTACTCTGGATATTAAGCAGCCTGTCAAATGCTAACCCATGCTACGTGGTTGTTGGCACGGTATGTGTAGAGATGTAATAGCCTTTCCTTAAATCCACATTGTGGTTAACATTAAATCAAATGTAAGTTTAGTCTAATCAATCAAAGCGATGTGGAAAGGTGTGAGGAGAGCCGTGATGTCACTGTGCCATCTTATTTTGCTGCCTCCCTCTGATTAGAGATGAACTGGTAACACATATGAGCACCTGACAATACTTGAAGTTTTAAATGAATTAGCCACTGTGATGTGTTTGCAGTTTTCCCACATACTGCCTTCTCTCCCTCCTTCTCCCCGCCGTCTCTTTCCTTTTCTAAGTGCTCTGCTGTCTGCCCCTGTGTGTCATGGTGGCACTCCCTCAGACGTAGTACTCTTTGTCTTTGTTCTTCTTGTTCTTGGTGACTGTCTTGGCAGTGCTGGGCTGTTTCTCCTTCACCAGGGCCCCATTGCTCTGTGTGGCTGAGTTGCTAATGTAGTTACGGCTCTGATCCACCTGATAGGAACCCTCATCGCGGTTGCGGTACTTGTACATGGCGTATAGCAAGATGAGGATGCAGAGGGCAGCGGCTGCCACGATGCCCACCACCATCCCAGTGGTGCTGCTCGACTGCTGCACTTCCACGGCACCCGGGAGCCCTCTCTCTGGAGACGTGGGGTCTGGAGTGGGAACATGAGGGAAATTTGGGGGATAGGTTATACCTGGGACTCTACGGTGGCCTGGATCCAAAGAGGGCTGGGCCGGCGGCAGCAGCACTTGGTCCCGGGTGTTCATTTTCCCGGCAGGGATGTTGTTGCTACTACTACTGCTGCCGCCGCCGGCTGACTTGATGCGCGGATTCAGCTGGTCGGGATTGGCTGTGGGGGTGGAGGAGAGAGGGGGGCGGTGGGAGTTGGGGAAGCGGGAGAAATGGCGGTCTCGGGGGTTTTGGACACCACCCTCGACGGCTGGGGGAGGGGGGAGGACAGTCCTGTCGGTGACCAGGGCAGAATTTTTGTAATAGTCCTCGTCATCTGACTCGGTCATCTCCCCCGAGCCGTAGGCCGACACCTCGATGGTCTCCTCGCAGTCCTCCTGGTCCAAGGGGCAAGGGGGCCGGCCGTTGGGCAAGGGGAGGGATTCTTTGGTGGTTTCAAGCAGGGTGAGGAAAGGGCGGTAAGTGGTGGGGGGCGGGGGTATTACTGGGTAGCGGGTGGCGATAGATGGGGGGTCTAGGGAGTCCACTGTAATAATGGGCAACACTAATTCACCTCCTAGGACAAGAAAGAGACAACGAAGGAAAAGAGTGTTAGAGACCACCTGAGGGAGAGACGACTTCCAGATCAACAGAAGAAAGACAATTCAAATGTTACAGAAACACCAGTATTAGAACAGCACTACAGCTTAACATGAGGTTAGTTCTACAAGTTTAGTCTGTTCTATTTAAAAAGTTAATATGCTGACTAACTTTGAGCTGCATTATAAAACAAGATGTAAGAATATACTCTAGCCTGCACCTGCTCCTGACTGTTCTGACCTATTTCCCTGTGCTGCATATTCCTACATGTCATATCACTAACACAAGGTAAAAGCAGACTACAAATTACACTGAACAACGTAACATCTATTGTACTACACAGCCTATCCTTCACTGCTAACCTTTCTAGTCCTACCTACGCTGACTACACTAGCGCTCAGATGTTTCTGCTGTGATTGGTTAAATAAGATAGCAAACCACGAGGTTCAGGTCACTTACATCAACAAATTGGCCGCATGATTTTTGCATGAAAAAAAAAATTACAAAAAGAAAGCTGTGTAAGATTGTTCTCGAATAGTGATAAACAACTCCCCTCCCCTCCCCAACCCCACCTTTGTTTACCTCCTCTACTCTTTTGTTTCATTATTGGGTGAAAAATAATCAAAAAGTTTAAAAAAAATTAAGAATAATAATGTATTGTTGCATTATTCACTGTTCCCCCCCAAATTCTCATGAAGAATTGTCTCAATCCTATTTTCCCCTTTTGGGCATGGTGGCTTCTATGGCTCATTTCTAATTAGCTTAATCTGTATGCAAACCCTCAGGAGCGGCTGCAGAAAACTGATGCCTCTAATTCTTAACCCAACTCTCAGTGCACTACACTACAGCGCACTGAGTAACAGAGTATTAAATAATACTACTCCGTTTTTACCATGACTCCCTCATGCCCACTTCCCTCCCAAACACCACACGTTAAACATGGGGGAATGATGTTCTTTTCAAACACCCATCAACACAAATAACATTTAAAAAAAAAAAGATCTTAATGAGCCAGAATTTCAGTTCAAGCTTCAGCTATGCAATCGGATTTTTAGCCCAGTGTGAAATAAGCTTCGACTTAGCTTCAGTTCAGATTGTTGGGGGAAAAAAAGGTGCATTTAAGAGGAGTCCTTGTATCGTAGACTGAAATGGTTAGACATATCAGGAGTGTGTTAACAGGACATAAAATATTAATAGCAGTAAATCTACACACTCAATTTTCTGTCCAGTGTTGCAAAAGGGTCAGTAAAGGAAACAGTTGAGAAGTATTGCAGAGTAAATTAGATTACAACACATCTAGGAGGGGGACAAAAGGGAAGGTAACAGCAAAACATAAGCAAAGAAATGCCAACATCACCAGCATAAAATCATGACTCTGGCTCTGTGTTCGATTGATGAGGTAAACCAGGGAGACTCAGTGGGAGAGAGTGGCTGGATAAGGCGGTTCAGGAATGAATGGGAAGGGAGGGGGTGGTTAATAGGAGGTTCTGGGATTGTAAGAATTCCTCTATGGCCTTTATTCAGCTCAGCAGCACTCAAACACCCCCAAACCCCTTGGTCAGTTACAAAACCCCACATTTTCACTCAAGAAATGGCAAAGGCTTTGTTAAAAAAAAGGTAATGCATTGGGTTAACAAAGCCACTGTGACATATCAGCATATAACAACACACTTGAGAGAAACACGCCTTGAAATAAAGCAAAATGTGAGAGCTGTAAAGGAGAAAGAAACTTAGTAATTCTTCAGCCTTTCTAACTTATTATTTCACCACCACTACTGGAAAGGCTAGTTTCCATGGCAATGCTCAAGTTATTTCTCTACCATACATTTTCGGTCTGTGTTTGAGGGATGAGTTTCACCTTGGAGGCAAGAGGACAGCAGAGTGTGGCGGCACATTTGAGGAACAAAGCAGAGCCACTTCGAGTAGGATTTCCCCAGTGCGTTAAAAGAAAAAAAGAAAATCTTTGGGTTTTGTGAAATAACTCGTCAAAGTCGCTCCACTGAGGGGGGTGGGGGCCAACAATTTGAGGACACGGAGAAGATCATTCCGTAGAGATACAAGGACGCATGTGCGAGTGAGGGTGACAAGCAAACGTTAGCGCTGCTATCTTTACTCTGCCGTCTGTCTGCGTCTCGTGCAAAATTGCACTCGCAGCATCTGTGCTGCGAGTGCAATTTTGAGCTTCATACCTGCTGCTCGGTGTGCAGCCTGCCCATTACTGAGGAGCTACCTCTGCTCACAGTGTGCCCTACTTACTGTACACGTGGCTGACATTGCAAATAGATGTACCTGTTACAATAAACATTTAATGTAATCCTCAGGAATCAGGAACACAGTGCTTCTATGCTTAAAGTATGGCTTACAGGAGCCCCTAAGAATGACGCTTACAAGGGTTATTAAATATTTATGGGAGGCCCAGAGTCATCATGCACAAGTGTACATAGAACAGATTGTTCAAGCAAGTGACCCACATCGCTCTGCTGTCCTCTTAGTTTTTAGGAGCCAAAGCCTGAAGGCCTCATGGCATTATCCCATATGACTGGCAGGCAGCAGCTCCTAGCAGAATAATGAACCTCAGCCCTCATACACAGAGTGAGCCACATGTCAGACCTCCAGGCAGTTATCAAGTGAAACATCTTTTCATTTCCTGTTGTGCGACCTAAGCCTACTGCACCGATATTATAAACCAATCAGCAACTTCAATTGGCTCTCCGACACTGCACTGTGTGGTCCCTGTATGCAGCTCTGGTGCTTCTGTTAACAGCCAGGTTGGAAGGTGGGGTGGGTGGGGGACGCATGTCACAAACGTCCCTGCATGTGTTCTCCTGCTGAAAGCTGCCAAGAACCACAGACTGATGTAAACCAGAGGAAACCCAGGAAAGTCAGCATAAAATATTTAGGTCTATTTAGCATGATGCCGGCTGCGTATTATTTTACATCAAAGCCATCAGACCCAAACCGGGATTTACTGAGACCAGTTCTGATGCAAAAAAACCAAAATAAAAATAGGCATGATTCCCACGTGTGGGTGTCTGTGTCTTTAACATTCCCACTCTTCATTTCAGCATTAAAGCAGCAGAGACTCAGATATTCAGCCTGATTGATTGAGTTTGACTCTGTTGATTTGAACAGCTGTGGCAGACGTTTAGGCCACATGATGAAATTTCTTTATCTTTACCCACATGCCTCTCCAATGCGTTGCCAGTATGAGTCACCCTCACCCCTCCTATTTACTCAAAATAAGCACAGGGCAGATGGATAGTGATGCATCCACGTCGGTCTCCTGACAAATAACGTTATTCTGCTGATCACGTCACCCTGCTCACATCCATTTGAAATATTTAGAGCAAATGGGTTGTTTGGAGTTTGAGCATTCTGTAATTCAGCTTCGATTAGGCTGCAGATGGAAAATCTAACTGCGTGTCCGAGCATAATATATTATCCCTTGCTTGCTACTGAATCCTGCTACAATAGGTGCAATTATGGCCCTATAATCGATGCATGGAACAAACCTGCTTCTTTATACGTGGGGCCCTGTAAACTGCTGCTGCTGTTCCCAGGTGAAGTGACTTGATTTGACAAAAAAGATAGGATACCCTGCTCATATTGTGTCTCACTCAGAGTCACATATTGTGCAGCAATAAAGTCTCCCCCTTACAGTGCTTTGGCAGTGGGATTATCTCCATGAAGAAAGACATTACCATGTTAGAGGTTCAGACAATATGCAAACCAGTGTTTCTCCATGGTGCTCCGGGGCATTTGTTTACAATCTGAAGCAGGAGCAGTCAGATTTTCTACTCAGAATGAGGCAAAAGGAAAAAGTCCATCCTCCTTAAAACAGCTTTAGGTTAACATTTGGTTCTAATCAGAATTTCAAAAACCACTTTTGTGTAGTTTGCAGAATATGTAGAATTTTTTTTGTAAATGACAAAATGCACCATTGACCAGTAATGAAATAAAATGGTTACAGGCATGTGAATAATGTTGAGTAATGCATTCTTTGGTAGCGTGATTAGGCTGACTGAGCACCTCTGCAGTAACTGGGTATCCCGACTAAGACTGTGATACGTATTTTTGGTACTGTACAATAAATCTGCTAATTAAAGACACTCCCCTAAAGCCCCACCACAGACTGGCAACCTGTTCAGGCTGTACCCCACCTCTCACCCTATGGTAGCTGGGACAGGTTTCATTATAACTCAAGCATTCATCATGGTGTTGGTGCAACCTTTAGTCAATTGCATTATTTTTTCTTCCACAGAAAATGATCAAATCAGAAGTCATGTTCTAAATCTGACCAATCAGACAGAGTAGTGGCAGAGGCTTGGACAGTGACGCTTGTCTGAACAACAAAAGAATGATGTCTTAGAAAGCATCCTGTCATGTTCAAGCATCCATACTGCCCAGCATCCAACCTGTGGAACCCATATGATAAACTTGGGCCTGTTACTAGCTAAGAGTGATCAATAAAGCATCACCCTGACAAATAACTAACACCCAAACCCATCGACTTGGCTCTAAGTCACATTGAATGCAGGGAGGGGGAGCAGAGAAGCTCCAGGTCATCCTTCATCTATCACCCAATCTCTTATTTTCACTCCTTGGCCTAAGAAGAGCAATTCGTAGGTTGTCTCTATAGCATGCCGTCTGATGAATTATTGAGGAGCTCCTCAAAGCTCTGATCTTGTCAGAGTAAAACCGATATAGAGCCTACAACATCCTGGGACTGATAAGTAGCTTGGAGGTAAGTGAGAGAAAAGCAAAGTGAGGTCATGTTGGGGTAGAGAGAAGACAGAACATGACACATGGAGACAAAAAGAAACAGCTTTAATGTTGGATGGATAAAATCTCAAAATTGTGCGTTAGTGTGAATTATAGTTATTTTATGTGTAGCAAATGAGTGTCCATATGCATCTTTGGAGAGTCTTTCGTGTGTGTTCATTTTCTGCTCGGTATATTGAGCTTTGTAATCAAGGTCCACATTTCCTAGCACTTGTCACCCTTCTGACAGAGACTCATTACAAACACTGAAGTATCGAAACCATAGCTCTAATTGGGTGATGTAATTAAGGCTCTCTAACAGTCAAAGTTTAATTAGCCTGGTGGGAACGCCAGGAATCGTTCATGGGAATTTCACTCTCTCCTTCACTTCCTCTTCCTTCTCTCTCGCAGGCTCCCTCTGTACCTCCGTTTCTCTCCTTTCCTCTCCCCATTCCTCTGTTCTGCTTTGAGCGCAAAGGAACGTGATGCACATCTCAATGAAAGCCAGTCCTTCTCGCTCTTTCCCGCTTGTCTCCTCCTCAGGCCTTCTTCTCTGCACCCTGTGCTTTTGTCTATTTTGCATCCACTCGGAGCTTGTCAGCAAATGTGCAACAGCAGCTACCCCTCAATCACTGTCTGAGCGTTTCACGTTGAGGACTCTCATTTAGCGTGACACAGCCAAAACACTCCTCCACCAATCGCAGTTGTGAAAAAAAAGGAAAAAACAAGCTGCGTCTCTTGAATTGTGTGTTGTGTGGTGTTACCAGCTGCAGATAAGCAGATGGAGCTCAGCTGGTTGTATATAGGAAGGAGTTGTATTGATCCTCATCAGTTCATAACCATCGCATCTAGCTTTGCTTAATAGAAAATCCACAGCTGCCTTTAAAATGTTTCTCTCCTTCCTGAAGGTAGTTCAATAACAGCAAGTTGAACACTTACATGTAATTGAAAACACTGGGAATTGGTCCTATCACACAATGACTAAAGGCCTGTGTTTGTGCAGCAGTGATGGAGGGAGAACATGCTTTCCAGACAATGTTGATTCTTCTCTCCTCGTCCACAGTTTTTACCGAGGCTTATCCGACCCCGCCGGCTCGCTTCACTGGAACTCTCGTGGCATCTGGAAGGTGTGATACAGAGCACGCGTGTGTGTGTACGCACAAGAGTGTTCATTGTTGCTCGGGAGAGTTGGAGGCAGAGAGAAAACTTTACACCCACAGAGTGAGAGAGACAAGTGCCTATGTGGAAAGGTGAGCATGTCAGACACCGTATGTGTGTTTGTGTGGGTGTGTGAGAGAAAGAGAGAGATAGTGAGTTGCATTTCCTCATGGGAGATTAAGCCTGGACACAGTATCCAACCTAAAAAAACTCTCATTTCTTCTTTTGATAAGAAAGGGATTGAGTCTCTATTTCAGTCCCAACCACCTACAGAGAAAACTGAAAGAAAATGCTACACTCAAGTTTCTCAGCACCGGTTCAGATCAGGTTCTCCTAACACAAACATACTGACAAATGTTGTAATCTGCTGCCATTTACAGTCCAGCAGTCGAACCACTAATCCACAATCCTACAACCAACTTTGACGCAGTTATTCACGGTAACTCAAGTGCTTTTCGGAGACATACAGTGCTTGACAAATTTATTAGACTACCACACAGTGCCAGGTTTATGCTGCAGCTGTCCAAACAGCACTGGTAATTACCCAAACCATTTCTTATGTTTCTGTAATGATTACGCATAGAAGGTCTGAATAATTAGTATAATAAGATAATAATAATGATCTTAAAGACCTCATATTACCATATCACCCCAGCTGGGTTCCGCTGGAGGTTTCTTCCTATTAAAAGGACGTTTTTCCTTCCCACTCTCGCCAAGTGATCGCTCAAAGGGGGTCATTTGACTGTTGGTGTTTTCTCTGTATTATTGTAAGGTCTTTATCTGAAAATATCAAGCCTTGAGGTGACTGTTGTTGTGATTTGGAGCTGTGTAAATATAACTGAATTGAACTTAATTTAAAGTTAATCCAGCATACTGCTGGACTAAGCATACTGGATATAAAATATAATAATTATTTTTTAACATTTGAACTTTAGTGTTTTACAACAAAAAAACAGTGACAGTGTTTTTCTTCAACAGAAAAAAATGTTTTAGTGGTTGAATGTTATCCTTGATTAATTTCTGCGAAAGTCTAGTGTACCGGCTCAAATTCAGATATAAAAATATGAATCTAGTTTGTTATTTGACTAATAAATAAAAGTAATTTTTAGTTTTAAACATGACCGATTTCTAAAATATTCATTTTTTCTTGTTTTTATGACAGGTCATCAAATAGATTTATTAAGCAATGCACACTATGGTGTTTTTCTTTGTTTTTCCCCTTTTCCATCATATAAAGCATGTTCTGGTTTGCTAATCTCAGAACATTAAGGCAGGTTTGATTCCACAGTGATGCATTAAACTCTTCTTTCAAATAAAACCACACTTAGCTTAAGGCTAGCAGTTGCTAGCAGGTCCTGTATAGATGTGTTTTATGCTGCAGGTATTTAACATTTTCTATTAATTCTTTGACACTGGCATCATAGTGGCATATATCCTGGCTCTGCTTTGATTAAAGGTTTCACCCACACCAGAGTCAAATCTATGAACCCATTAAACACAAAACTCTTGTCACTCAAGATCTTTAAAGATAAAATACTGCATAATTTAATGTAGATATGCATTTCTTCTCACTCTTAGATTTTTAGAAGCCTTGACTTTTAGCTGCACGAGTAAACTGAATCTCACTTCTCCACTGAACAAGCATGGTTCTTGGCAGTTTTTAAATATGGCCAGCTTATTAGCGCTAGAAACCACAGTGGCAAGGAGTAAAACACATGGCCTTTAACTTCCACCTCCTGACATAGTGTCAGAACATTACTTGACCCTCTGTTCACACTAACAGTGCCTCAGCCACCAGGTCTGCCAAGCTACAGCTGTGCGCCATGCGGAACAAGCTGTGTTTCCACGTTGGAACTGTCCTGCCTTGTTAAAGTCGGGGCAGGAGATTGGTGCAACAGCTGGGAAAATGCCAGGTATTACCACATGGCTGAGCAATTGACAGACCACAATGCTGCTGAATGCCTGCTGCTTTAAAAAGCAACAAGAAAAAAAGCTTGGAGAGAACACATCTGGCCAATCAGAGCTGCATACAGGGGGGCTGTGCAGTCACAAGGTATCATTTAGAAGAGGAGAAAGGGACATTGCAGTAGTCTAGGTAGTCTGTTTTTGTGTTTCAGGCTGACTTTGTTTCCAGATAAAATACAATGAAGGCAGAACTCCCTGAGCTGACTCACCATTTCCAGGCTCACACTCCTCCAAATCTTCGTCATCGCTAGGACATTCAGCTGATGCTACCAGGAGGTCGTCTGAATTCTGGAAGAACAGAGAGGGAGGAGAGGATACAGTCAGGGCAAATATTATTTGTGTAGAGAATGCACAGAACATCTAAGCGGATTAAGAATCTCTGGAAGTCACAGTGAAGGTCTTCGGCTCCACCGATGCCTAGTCTCACAGAAGCGTGTGCAGCTGCAGTATGAGAAGCAAACTTCCGGGGAAAAGTCTTATCTGTAACTCAGTTACAACATGAAGATTTATTGTTGAGCAGCCTGATAATTGTGACACAAGTGCTGAAAATATGGAGGAGGTAGTGCTTTATGAGCAGCACCCGTGTGTGCTTATGTAAGAAAAGATGGAGAGCTCGAGGGAAACCAAAGTGAAACAATCTCTGTCTGACCCAATACCACCAATCAAAGAGATGCAGCTTGTCGAAACCGCACGTCAGCTCCACTGAGTGGGCAAAAGTGTCAGACATCGGAGCCTCTATTGTACAAGTGTTTTTACTTTTCAGCATATACAGCAGATTATCTCCATTATGATCTCCAGTATAATTTTTGACCTTGAGCTTGTAGACATTTGAAGCACTCGATGAAGAAAACAGCAGACATGGAGCCTGTGGTGCCGGGTTTAGAAGTACAGCGGGTACAACAGCGGGGGTCTCGAAATGAAAACAGATTAAATCTGACAAGGTGCTTCCAATTTAGTGGCCCAGGTTTGTCCTCACTGCTGCATGACTCACACAGCTGCGTGTCTAGACACCCAAACACCCTGCCCTCGCCTCCTCTCAGCCTCTAGTTGTTATTCAAGATGGGGTCATCTGATAGAAAATGGAGGGCTTTTATCAGCATAACTGATTCGCTGCCTCGCAGAGTTTTCACTCTGTTATTAATCCATGGCACGGGCATAATCATTTATTAATTACGCTGTGTCAGTTTGAGTGTGTGTTCACATCACCTAGCTCTGTCAAATGGTCCTAATGATCCTGTTTCAGTTTCCCAGCAACATCTCCATCAAACATGCACTTACATTTCTATTCCATCTGTGCAGCTGCTTCACTATAAACAGCACATAATGAATCCTTTAAAATGTGCACTCCTTTAAATTAAACAAGCAGGACATCAATAAATGCACAGGTCGGGCTGTTTGCACGGCCACAAAAGTTAAAAGAAAAGAAAAAAAGGGAGTTTTCATAACACAATGGCTTACTGATTGAATGTCAAAAGGGGTTTTCAGCCTCCTGGAGTTGTCATGGCTGTAATTTAGTGCAACATCTGTGACACACTTTTGACCCCAATTCACTACCTGACCCACCTGGAACATCCAAAGCAGCTCGCGGTAGCACCGCTGACTATCTCCAAGCAGAACGCACAAGGACTTTGAACCGACTTCTATCCATCCAGACAAATCAGAGAGAGATGGCAAACACCTGGGAGTGCTCTCAGCTTAAGACAGCAGCAAGGACGAGGCTTGTGATCTTAGTTTTATAACATCCTGACACCAAATTTGGGTCAGATCGAGACAAGTGATGACTTCCAACTGTTTCATGGAAACCCACAGTATCAAGGGGTAAAAAAGCAGAATAAATCAGACCCCCACATGCACATCAAAAGGTAGATCTTTTATTCTAAGCATCAAAGCACATTATTCCACTGTGATCAAAGCTACAGCACGGCGGGTAGCTCAGAGCTTTTGGTGAAATTGAAATTTAAGTTTCTGCTCGTATATAGTTAGTTTCTCCCACTCTTGCATTAATATACCATTGCCATGTTTTTTTTTGTTTTTTTTATCTAACTGAAAAACAGGAAAAAGAACGAGGCAACAATTCGTAACCTGACCACATGACTATGACAGATCTAGAGCAAGGATTTCAAACTCATTTGACATCATGGGTTTACATACAGGTGGACCGGAGAAACTCTTTATGTCGACGTACAGAACTTTAACGCACATTTAATCACTAAGATATCTCAATATAAGAAAAAGAAGTGCAATGTCAACAGTTCGTCTGAGTTTTTCTACATGATAGAGAAATGCTTCTGTGCTTAATGGAAAAAAATGTGTAAAATTACAGAAAGTTCTAACAACTCAGACTGTTAAAAATGAAAGCTTTTGTTAAGTGACAGAAAATGCTTACTGTGGATACAAACATTTGGGCTTTAAATGATGATGCACATTCTAAAAAAACTGTTATATACTTACACTTCTTCTGTTTCAAATAGATGGACCAGACATGGCCACTGAACAGGGGGGGAGTATCTGGAGTCATGTAGTTCCATGAGGACCTTCTCTTTTTGCATTTTTTTTTTTTTTTTGAGGTGGAAAAAAGTTTTTATTTGGACAAAAACAAGCAAGTAAACCAAGCTACCATCGCCTCCAGGATGG
>VURO01000297.1:16565-72629 GCA_015108175.1 Pelvicachromis taeniatus | reverse complement strand
CCAAAACATTAAAAAAATAAAAATATATATAAATAAAAAAAAAAAAAATAAAAGACCAAATAAAAAAAAAAAAAAAAAAAAAAGAGACACTGATAAATACAGAAAGAAAGAAAAAAGGGAAAAAGATTCCCAAGAACAGAGTGTTTGGTTACGTAGATGAAGCTGAAGTTGTTTTTTTTGTTGATGTTGATTTTTTTTTTTTTTTTAAATACAAAGTCACACTGGCAGCCTTGCCATTGAGAAGTTGGACCTCAAAGTCAGAGAGAAGGCACACGGTCAAGATGAAGGCTGGGCCTCTCCGGACTACCGTTGTCATCGTCTCTGTTCATCTCTGGGCTGTGGCCGTGCTCGTCTGTGCTCTCCGGAGATTCATAGGGATAATTTTCACTTATCTCCTCATCCTCCTGCTCTTCTTTAATGCTGGTTTGGTAAACACGCAGAACGAAAATGTGATCAGACTTTAAATAGTAGGTCATTCAAATGCACTGAAGAGCTCAGTGAATAGGGACACTTACAAAGCCTGTGGAGGGGACTGCGTTGCACTGCTGTCACTTTGGTATCCAGATCCATTAGCGAGCACTCCATTCATCTGCTCTTGGAGAACATGAGGCAAGGAGTGCAATGGGATGCTGCCCATAGAAGCTGGGTTGTATAGAGAGTTGTTGCATTCTAGACCGCCACCCTGAACAAAGTAATACGGTCAGGGTTGTATTTATAGCAGTGCTTAAACACGTATACTGCTCAAAGTAGTTAAGGAACAGTATTTGAACAATTTTCACTCATTTCTGTTGTGATTTTGAATCCAGCCCTGAACGGGTTGATGAATTTAGTTTCCACTGACCGTCGCTCCATCATTTTGTTCTCAACAAATCACACAACATATGTCAGGTAAGACTGTCAACCGGGATATTTCATTCATCCAGTTACAACATACATTTTCAGTTTTTTTTACATAAAAATATTTTTATATGTAACACAATACACACAAACAATAACATAATTAACATTCTTCTGTTACCTGAAGGGCAGATCCAGCTAGGCTTGTACGGTTCTGGGAGTTCTTCAGCAGAGATCTATTAGTATATAAATACAAGAGAAAATGATTAAAGTATGAATACTTAGATGGTCTCAAACTATATTCATACTTCTGTCCTGGAATTTTACTGAAGGCAAATGTTGTTGAATGTGTAAATTCTCTCTAGTATTCTTAAAGGTGTGTTTGTTTGCAGTAGCTGTGTGCTATGTGGAGCTGACATAAGAGGGATTAAGAAATGCACGCTTTTCTTAAACGCACATTTTTAACTGAAATAGCAACAGTAGCAAAGGGTGAAAGTGCTAAGTTACATTTCCCTCAATCTAAAGGAACTACGAGTACTGCCAAAATTTACAACGGTGCTCCAAATCTGTTCACTTAGTAAAATCCACACTAGCTCAGAGTTTGGGTCATCTTTGCAAGACGATGCAATCAGAAACATGCCACATGACAGTTTTGATAAGCTACAGATTTTTGGTTTATTAAATTCGTGTAAAAGTACAAGTTTAGCTCTTGTGAACTGCAACAAGTGAGGCATTTAATTTGCTCACAAAACACATAATGACAAAAGGTAACTCAAATAATATCTTAAGCTAGTTTAACCAGTTACAGCACTAGTTGGGTCTGAGTGAAACGTAGTGGAAAACAAAATTATGTTCATATTTTATTTAACACAATCTAGATGTTCTCCTTTGTTGTTGTTTGTTTTAATGAGTTAATATCAGTAATTCAAACCCCTGTATAAACAGTTTTATTCCATTTTTTTATCACAGCATACTCCCAGCCTTTGAAACTCCATGACCTGTTGACAGTAAATACTCTTTACTTATGAGGTAAAGCTACAAGGTCAAGTTCCTTGATGCCAAACGTCTGACTTTTAGTAGAATCTGAAAGTGCACAGCCACCAGGCGTCACGTTTAAAGTGTACATACCCATTACCAGCAGCTTTCTGGGGCCGCCTCCTGTGAAACTCAATCTCATCTACTGTCCACACAGCTCCTTTCACGTTCTCCAAACGTACAAAGCATTTATGGAGACTGAGGTTATGTCTCACTGCATTCTGCAAGATATAAGAAAATCACACATTTAGAAATTCCACACTTCAAATAAGGAATTAGCTTCTGTTTGTGTTTCAAATTGAAATATTTAATGACATTGAATATACAGTATCTAAATATCGATACCTTCCAAGTAGCTGCATTACGCCTGAAATATGCAAAGTTTCTTGTGAACCAGTTGTAGATTTCATTTAATGTCAGCTGATTGCGAGGGGATTCAAATATAGCCTGAAAGAGATCAAATGTGTAAGAGACGCTCGAAATAACAGAAAATAGAAAATATGTAGTGATCTGCTTTACGTGGGTACTAACAGTTCCATGTTACCTGTCTTATGAGAGAGGCATAAGTAAATGGAGGCCTAACTTCTGTGCTCAAGTAGAACTCCTTATTATCGATTATATCTGTGGAAATACATTAATAAGCCATATTTACACATATGCATAATAAAAGCGACACATATAACAAATATTTCCAAGTATAGCTTTAGTAGAAGCATATTTCAGCACTTCTGCCCCATAAAAAGATCATTATTTAAAAGCTGTGACTTATGATCTCACAGTTACCTTGGCTTACAGAGCGGCTGTATCGCCTCCTTACAGGGGTTCCAGTGAACATGCTATTGGGAGTGAGAACTGAGGGGGATTCAGAGAGTGGTGTCAAGGGTGTGGATGGTGCCGTGGCACTCTGAGAAATGCTCATAGGCGGAGGGCCTTTGGGCAATGTTGCCTGGCAGAAAGATGCATTAGACACCAGATTAACCTGAAGAAAAAAAAAAAGAACAGAAAACAAAGCAGTTAAGTCAGCAAAATGTTGGTGTAACTACAAGCAAAACACTATTTATTTTAATTGAAGGAAACAGCTGTGGCAGGTTCTTACAGGCTGTGCTGCAGGTTTGGGTTCAGAGGATTTCAGATGAGCCATCATAGCCTGCAGTCGTTCCTTGTCCTTCTTCAACTGCGTTAAATGAAAGGCAAAAATAGAAGTTTATGGATGGTTAATTCTGTGTTACATGACAATGTGAAGTTTGGTGTGGAAACTACTTCTTTCCTGGCCTCCTGAGAGGTGTAAATATAAAACCCTGGTGTGAAAACACACCACAACTGCAAAAATTTTCACATACACTTTGAGAGTTAACAAAAAAAACAAAAAACAAAAAAAGACTCAACACAACAATAATCGTCATAGTTAGATTCAGTTTTTTAAGTTAGAGATCTGTTTTGCAAAAAAAGAGACAACAAAAGGGAAAACGAAGCAACAAAATCTAGAAGCGTTGGGTAAAAGAAAACACATTGTACCTGCAGTTCTAACTGCTGAACCACTTGCATCTGTACACGACATTGTGCTGTACTCTTGTCATCCAGTGTGTGTTCACTGTTTAGATGTCTGCAAACAAGAATATTCAAAATCATGACATGCTTCAGGGAAACCATGTCCTGCACAAACAGGAGGGAGCAAAACAAAAACAACGCTAATGCATGTTTCTGTAAAGCAACAAAAAAAGCACTCACTGCTACTCACCAATATATTAAATATACTATATCATTACTCATATAACAAAATACATTACTTTATCATGTATTGCAATGGCACATCCTTGTATATCCAAGTATGTGTGAATGAACACCAGTTAAGAGGAATGCTAGATTTCAACACTCACTTGAGAAATGCCTGAAAGTCCCCAAAGACAGTCTCACAGCCAGGCCATTTACACATCCCATTTCCATACAGAGGATGGCTGTTCTGTGTATTTTCATCCAGCGGACCACTGCAAAACACATAATGCAACAAAGTGAGTGCACTGAAAGCTAGACAGAAAGAAACAAACAACAACAACAAAAACACTATAGATAAGACAAGACTGAAAATTTCAAAGGCACCTGTCTTTCCTCTTCAGAAGAGTTTGATGACCATTAGTGGTAGATTGTTGAATGGAAGACTCTCTGGTGTCTCCACCAGCTGACAAGATGCTACCATTCTCACAGCCTAAAAGTGAACATGTACACTATAGATAAACTGTTATACGATACAGTGGGATATTACTGCATTCTACGGAGAAAGATTTCCTCAAGATGATTAAGATCACGATAAAAATCAGTGTTTACTTAAAAACTAACATGCTGGCAATCACTAGTAAAAACCAACCCCTGTAGCTGAAAACAATCTGTTTAGGTGTTTGAGCTCTGCAGTAAATGAATCTGCATCAGGGAGTGTTAGACACATACCTGGGGCTGTAGCTGGGCTGGTAGGAAGCACAGACAGCAGACCTTGCCTCTGCAGGTTGAGGAGGTGCTGCTGCTGCACCTGAAGGAGCTGCTGCTGGATGGCAATCTGCTGGGCTGTCAGCTGTGACAGAACATCAGTCAATGAACTTCTACTGTTAGTTTGCATTGAAATGGGCAAACTGAAACACAACAAATTTGAGCAAGAACGCATCAAAAATATTTGCCTGTCCACACACCCACACTTGCTGCCTTGTGCACTCAAGACAAGTGTAAGCTTATCTTATGATTTTCTGTTAAGAGCCAACAGAAAGTACATATTGTGAGTGGTAATGGATAAAGGATTTTAGGACAGACTGATGTCTTGCTGCTATACAAATACATGCACACAAGCTAATGTGTGGCTTTTGATTGTAAATGGGACGCACAAACACACTTTCGGGTACCAAAATGTGTACTCGAGTCCACGGGGCTTTCAAGTGTAAATACTGGGAAAGAGCAACCTATATATATAGTTAGAGGAGAAACAGTATACAACAGCCTTTAAACTAGTTGGGAGTCATAAAAATCTGTCACAGCTTATAACACATCAGATATAACCCCAATCTGCTGCTGTTACAGCCTAGCTTTAGTGCTGTTTTATACATCAGTTACAATCTACAAACACAGAGCGAGAACTTGTAAAAGTATTATTCCAGGTAAAACAATATGAGTTCCTGGCAGTAGCAAAGATGATAATTTAGTATTAGTTGGTATTATAAGCACTACTGAAATGAACAAACCTTTTCTCCGTGGATGATATTTATACACAGTGATCGCTTTAGAAGATTAAAAAAATAACACTTAACAAAATAAATGTTACCTCTTGACTAACAATGCCAGCATTCTTCTGCTGCAGCAGCTGTATATTGAGCTGCTCTTGCTGATTCTTGAAGACCTCTTGAATTTGTTGCTGCAGACATGTTGATACAACTTTAGTTAACCTCACAAATGAATTGTGCTCAGTGTAGAAGAGGAAAAACATTAAACAGACATTACCTGGTGTAACATTAGTGCTTTCTGTTGCTGGAGCAAGGCTTGAAGCTGTTGGGGACTGAGGACTTGTTGTGATGTCTGCTGCAGCTGCTGTGGAGCCTCTGCTGGTGGGGTCATCATGGACAATGACACTGGAACCTTCATCAAAGACAAAATAGAAAGGTTAAAGTCTATACATGGGACACACAAAAAACAAACAAACAATAAAAAAAGCCACGAGGAAATCAAGTCTGTGAAGGACATAGTGCTGCAGTGACAGGCAAGTATAATATAACACAAAGGACGTATGTTTTCTATGGTTGTGCATACACGCTACAACAACTCTATGCAAGTTCAAACCATCTGTGCACTTACATGGAAACAAAAACGTTTATTTTATTTTTTTTAGCCATGTGTGTATTTTTCTACTGGACTTCGTCACAAGAAGCTCAAACAAAGCATGTCTGTTTAGGATCACCTGATTGCTTGGCCAATCCACATATAAAGCAATTTTCTTGTATTATCTGAAGTTAACTCTTTGTAGCAGAAAACTGACCACTAAAAGGGACATCCGCATACTGTCAAACCTACTGCTGTACATGACTGCGCCTCTAATTGTTTTTTGGGTGTTTTTCCATCAATCTGCTAACTGTGTCACTCTGTCCATAAAGTTACTTTGTCCATAAAACTTGAAATAATAGTGGAAAAATATGACACATTCCCAAAATCCAAGCTGACATTTTCACATGCATTGACTGCAACAATTAAAAAGGCAACGACAATGTAATGAAAAGGACAAAGGTATCATATCATGTATGATAAGGAAAGGCACGATAGTGCAAATGAGAGAGGCTGTATTTCAAAGTTCATAACTAACTGGATGTCAATTACAATGCCTAATTCATTTCTTTTAAATCAATCAAAATCAAATCAATTTGTCAGCAAACAACTGGAGCGACGCACACCTTGTTCAAATTCAAAAAAATATTTATAGCTTCTCACAGTACTAGTATTGTTTATTATTCCCACAACCATGGTCAGTCTCTGGGAAATGGTTTAACAATCATTTCAGCTAAAAATGCACCAAACAAAAACAACAGCAGCACTGGATGGCTTAGGGGAATTAGAACTCCATCAAAACAACAACAACCAGTACCACAAAAACAACAACAACAACGTCCTCTGCTAGGCATGCAGCAATTACCACACCCTCCCCCTCACTGTCAAGCCTCACAGCTCAGGGGATGTTTACAGTAAACATAAACAGAGTAATCAAAATTGCACAGAGATATAAATAATGAATAAAAAAGCATACAGAGCCTGTTTACGAAAACAGAACTTGAGATTCGTATTTTAATTAAGGTCTGAACCACAAACAAACATTTCTCTCCAAGGCAGAGTCTGTTTTGAATCGGGTAAACAAACTGACAGTGAATTTCACAGAGGCTTTGGGCTAACAATAACAGATGACTGCCTCTTAGTTTGTCCTTTCTTATGAAACTCAATGCTGCAGAGGTGGCCATCAAAGCAATGAAAACAGGTCTATCCCATAGACAGAGCCAGTTGGCCCCTCTATTTTTCTGTGGACACCATCAACACAACAACAGCCTTTGCCTAATCCCTGTTGCCATGGTAGCCAGCAAGTCCAAACATCTTCTGTTGTTGTTATTGTTGAAAGTCATACCAGTGAGCAACTGAGTGTAAACACAGATCTGTTCCCGCAAGACTGGTCTTGTGAACTCTGAGATGACTGACAGCAAATAGAAATGCTGAAAAGTTGCTGAAAAACAAACACAATATGCCTCCCTTCATGAGATGCATTGCTTACTAAAACGTCCTAATGGATGTGGCTCAAAAAAGGAAACTCAAATGAAGTCAAGTTTAATAAAAAAAGGTTCAATGCATGCATAGACATACAGACACAATTTAACTAAGCACACAAATTAAAAGAAACAAGACTTCTGTTATAAAAAAAAACAAAAAAACATCTCTGCCACCACAATTTCACAGAACAAATTTTTAAAAATTAGTTCAACAAACCTGATAATCTCCATTGAAATGTTTATCTCGGCACTGAAAAAAAGAAAAAATACTGCTCAGCCACAAGGTTCTGCCTGACAATCTAACACAGCCTCTCTAACCTACATGTGAGCGTGAACAAAACTAACAATGCAATACTGATCCCTCTGCCAAGCAGGAGTTCTGCTCTCCTTCCCCCATTCTAAATCTCAGCGCCAGCTCCCCCATCCCTGTGCTCCCCTTCAGAATAAACATAAAATACTGCAGATTGCAGAAACAGAGTCAAATAAAACAAGACGGTCAGGGTTTAGGTTTACGTGCTAAAAAGGCAAAACAAAGAACCTCAAATTATCATATAGCAATAAGCCGCGCACAGAGTTCGATGGCATCATCTACCTGGTATGACCAAATAAGTGAGTGCCGCTTGGATACCAGGCTAGTTATACATAAAATCAAATCCAGAATAAATATTCACGCGTAGTGAAGAAAACACATCTGCTTCAATTACAGCACAAATTTGTAACATTGTGGACAAACATCTTGACACATCCCCAATACAACTCTATGGTTTTGTAACAGAGTAACACATACGCACTGAAGGGAGAAAACATTCAAGCATTTCTGAACAGAATGTAACTTGCTTCAGGGTAGCAACAAACAAATGGTTCTCTTAATCAAGATTCTAAACCTATTAGTGGCATCTCCATGTCATTTGCTTGTTAGAATAGAATAGCCCTTTATTGTCATTGTACATGTACAACAAAATTTTGGTCTAACAATGCAATATCCAAAGATACTTATCCAGACCGACCCATTAGCTGGTGACCTATATGTTGTTTGGTATGTTCTCATATTTACTGATTACGTATATATCTGAAAATGTTGCTTGGGGAAAATAGTGGGAAATAGTGTAATTATCAGGTCAGTTACATGTTAAAGCAGCAGTGACTTCAATTAACATACTCTCCGACCTCTCTGCAGCACATGTAGCAAAGTTAGAGACTAATCTGTAAATCACACTGCAAACATAAAAACAAAGAAGATAAGAAGAAGAAGCCTATAGATAGATAGATAGATAGATAGATAGATAGATAGATAGATAGATAGATAGATAGATAGATAGATAGATAGATAGATAGATAGTAGCTGACAGTGACTGACCCTGGGTGCCTCTGGAGGAGGAGTTTGGTTACTCCTCAGTCGACATTCATTCTCATTATGATTCCCGTTCTCTGTCTGATTTGTTTGAATGGTGTGGCTTGTTGGATCTGACCGAGACTCATGCATCTGGACTTCTATGACCTGTAGAAGAAAATGGGTGTAAATGGGATTTTTTTATTTATTTTTTTAATAAACCATTATAATACTCTTAGGAGGGCAAACAAGGTGAATGCAACTGTTTGGACACCTTTGGCAAAGCTAGTACTTCACAAGATGATAAGAAGCCCATTCTTCAAGATAACTTTAGCTGTATTCATTAGTCTTTAAAATTACCACACAAGAGGAACTCAACTTCTACCAAAGTCAAAAAGTACTTTGTTACAGCCCTACCCTGCAATACAAACACACTCTTCTACAAGAGAGAGAGAAGGACGGTAGGTCTATTTGTTGAATAACTGAGTGCTGCCATGACTACTGTAAACACAGGGGCCCTGGGTTCGTGTTTATGTGCAAACATATCTTCCTTCTGGAACAATTTACCATTAACCAGGTGGTGCGATAAACGGCTGTGGCAGGTAGTACAATGCACAAGTAGGCTTTTATGTATACAGCTTGGGAGTGTTTGAGTCAAAAGCCAAGCAGCATAAACAAAGATAAATAAAGTAGGCAAACAACTATAAGCAGATGGAAAGCTACACAGAAAACCCGAAATGAAACAGACCACGCAGCTTCAAGGATAAAGCCATTATTTTCAGCAATACCCACAGCCACATATTCAAGTCTGTTTAATCTGTTAATCAAATCAATCAGTTTGGCACGACTGAATGTCAGTGTCAACATTTTGGAAACATCTGACAGACAATCTGATAAGATTACATACACTTAGATAAAGTCACGAACAAAATAGTAGCAACACCTCGCTCGGAAAAAAAACATGTTTGAAAAGGCAGGTTTTTTTGGGGGGGCAAACTAGAAAATGAACGCAGAATAGAAAGCTATGTCTAACAGTGGTGATGTGTCATTCACTGACAAGTCAAAACTTGCTGGTTAAAAAGTAGGCAATTCCTACAATTTATAACATTACACATAACTGATTAAAACAGACAGCTGTTGATGAGACATCCACAGTTTGCTTTTGCTTTCAGGATTAGTTCTGTAGACACAGGGCAGTGCTTCCAGTCAAAGCTTTTTTTTTCTTTTTTTAAACAAGGCTGGGGGTTGCTGTCAATTTTAAAAACCAGGCTGAATATAGCATGATTTCCTCACAAGTTTTGTTATGCATGCAACAAAACAGAATTTTATCCAACTGTGCTATAGTGCCAGAATTTTTGAAACAGACTGAACAGCAACTGCATTCATTACTGGTCTAACCTCTAAGGGAACTTTCTAGTAATGGAAACCACCACTATTTAAAAAAATGTAAACAAACACTGCAAAGGGGCTTTTCATAAAAAGAAATAAATCATGTACATGAATATATTTTCACCAATTCTACAGATGAACTACTATGTGGTATCAGTAACAGTCAATAACTAAAGCTGAATAATACACTCTTTAACTGTTAACTTATGTAAGAGTGATACTGAGAAAGCCATATGATACCCCACAATTTCTCGGAATTATGTTTAGTACACTGTCGGGAGAAATCTATAAAAGACACATGCCCTTGTCCTTAAAAAAGAGAAGAAAAAAGACAGTGCTGAGTTTTGATTTTGTAATGGATTTGAATCTGGGGGGAACTGGGGGGTAGTCCTTTGCTTATAAATTTATGAATTTACATTCATAAATTGACTTTTATTTTAATCTTATGCTAAACCTGGACTAGATTTTGGTAAGCCTAAAAACTGAGCCTTGCTGTGGTGCAGGAACCTAGTTTCCTCTCAGACCACTTGAATGAAATGCAATTTGCTCAAAGGTCAATGTGGATTTTTATCCACTTATATCAGAAAAAATTTTGCTAGCATCAGCTTCAGATCAACAAAAACAAATAGTACATTTTAACTTAGTATTGTATAAATTACATGGCCCCTAAATCTAAACCATTACACTTTACATGTAGCAGCTGAACCAGGTGCTAAGTCTAGGTTTCAGGTTCCTTTCGCCTACGAGGCACGACTCCCCATCTTAAGTACAAGCATTCAAAGCGATAAGCTGGTCTGTGCAAGACATACGACTGTAATCCGTTTTAATAATATAGTCATTCCCCATTTAACAAGCTGGGGTTGTATTGTCTGAAGTTAACTCAGCGTCACGCCTAACTACAGTACATCCAGAGCGCAGTGCACAGCCGAAAAATTTCAACACCCACCCAACACCTAAAAATTTCAGCTTAAAAACATGAATGAACGCTATCTGATACAGACATTGTTTTGTTAATTAAAGCAATGTAATTATCAATGAAAACTGAATTGATATCCGTTAACACCAACCATTGCAATCTGAGATTTCCGTTAAGGACTTGAGCCATAAGCTAATGTAAAACACGCACCCGGAGACAACGGGAGGTTAGAAAGTCTGCTTTGTTAACTATACACATGACCTAGCCTTATCTAATAACAATAAATAACAGGCAGGAAAACGGCCAACACTGCGGGAAGCATTTCGTTCAAAGTAGCTGCTACAACAAAAGCTAACAGCAGTCCTGACGCTAGCTTGCAAGAAACGTTTCTGTTTCTCCTGTTTCGCTCCTCACGCTAATATAACAATACATGTAATGTTACATTTTGTGTTTATTTAATGGGTGATAGCGCTATGGTGAGTTAACGCTTACTCACAGAATTATGTACACGCGGATAGTCTTTGACTCGGGGTGGTGTCTGAAGCAGATCCCTCGGAGCTGTGCCTTCCTCGGTACCGAGCTAGCCACAAGTTGCTAACAGAGGGCGTGGCTTAGGTAAAAGTAAACAATGGTGACGTCAGGTTCACACGCGGACTGTTTGAGAGCGGCTTAAATTTTGACGCATTTTATCAGGAAACAAAATCATATTTTCCTTGTCCATAGAATAAATAGTTTCCATTCTAAAGGACAGATCCACAGCATATTTATATAAAAATGTGACTATCTAAAATAAAATAACAAAAATAAATAACTTGCTCTTCAAGAATTATCAAAAAAAGTCGGAAGCTTGTCAGCGTTTGCTTGTTATATGCACTCGTTTTATAAAGTCTGCATAGGTGCCTTTAAGTTTCAGTCAGCATAAATCACTTTTATTGTATCAGAATTGAAAGGATATATATTTTTTAAATAATATGTATATTAAATATCAGTAATATTATTAGTAATAATCATATGATTTCCGTAGTATATGTGACAAGTGTTAATTTAGTTTTAACAATTAGCATGCGCTAAGGTTACTCAGTCCTGTGCAAAAGGCGCTATCTTCTTCATTTTCTGTGTTGACGGTAGGTTCGCCATATGTTTTTTTTTTCGTTCTAAACGTAGATTAATAGAAGAATCCGGCTGAGTACTTTTTGCAGGGCTGTTAATATGGACCTTAACGTTGGAAAACTCCGCAAGGCTTAATGATAATCACAGCAAAAACTCCGAATCTTCAGTAAATAGGACTAGAGTTGACGAAAATGAACCCTTCTATTTGTATACCCATGCTTTTATGTGACCGCAAGAGGGAGGTATTTTACCTGTGAATGGCATGAAATTGAATCTATAAAGTACATTTTATTTTTATTCCTTGAGAAACCGACAGCCACGTTACAAAATTAAAAAAAATAAACGAAGTAGTTTATCACGTAATTTTTTTCCATGCGCTGTAGGATTACCCTGCATATATTACAGTTCAGTTCCAGCTTTATTGGTCATATGCAAGTTAGCACAGGGTCAACATTGCAATGAAGTGTATACACACAAGTATTAATGGTACCTTGAATGCCCAGGCAGAGATCTTGGCAGGTAGTCTTATATACCTACAAGAAATTTAGTTTCTTAACTGGAAGTTATATTTGGTTATGGATCAACTGGATTTCATGTGTTAATATATTATACTGTCTAATATTTGATTTACAGTTAAGTACCAAATTTGTGTACACATCTAAAACATATCCTTTTCTGGGCCATCTGTAGACAGTGTTTTTCTATAATCGCAGCACCTAAAAGTCCAGTATATTTTTTCATATTGAGTTTAATTAAATTACAGCAGAAAAGTATTTATAAAAAGGAAAAAAAACAAAAAACATGAAAGTTTAAACATCTTTATTTCTTTTTAAAACATATGTAAAACTAATGGAGAATCATACAGTTTCAACATGCAGAAAACAGGGGACTTTAACATTGTAAACTGCTGATGAACACAAGGCACCATCCAAGATCAACAATCAGTTACAAGGTCTGAGATCTGCAGTGAGCAGTCAGCTGTACATGTGCAAGGAAACGCTATTGTTATTCTCTTATCCTACAATTATGTGCTCTTAACATTACTATATAAACTGAACAATACGGGTTAAATAAAGCAATTTTGGCAAATGTTTTATCCATTTCAGCAGAGTATTCAAGCTGAACCAGAATTATAAATATGTCAACATTTGATTGATAAATGACAGCAGCAGTCTTTCTGTTGGTGTCAATGCTAACTTTGTGGAAATGTAGTCAAGTGTATGAGTATTGCAGTATCAGTACTTAAAAAAACAAAACAACACACCACAACAAAAGAAAACAGCTCTGTTGAAAAGGCGCAGTTGGTGAGACGTAAATAACATGAATTTTAACATTTCTTAAACATAGCCAATTTTACACATACCGGTGTACGCATATGACACCACGGGGAGCCAACACAAAAGCAATGGATTTTCGAGAAACCACCTTAGAGCAGCAGAAATAAACTATGATTAATGAACGTTTTTCCTGCAGTTTTGTATTGCTGCTACAACAACATCACTTCTTAAAAATATTCAAATTGGCTCCAAACAGCAACAGTTTTTTTGTGCCCTTGTGATAGAATTCTCTGTGTTTTGTATTTATTGGTCATTTTTCCCCAGGAGCAGTTTTATGTACTTCAAACTTAAGAGCATACATAAAAACCATGGCACTTCATCAGAAAAGGTGACACAAAACCAAAGTGTATTTGGTCTCAGTTACTACAACTCCATATGCTGTAATTCTAGAGGGACTATCAGATGTCTTATACACACAGTACACAGTGCTTCATATAGAGCAGACACTTAAATAAAAATGACAACCACAACACGGCAAACTTTCTACAGAATAGAAATTATTGCATATTTTTCTCAGCATCTACTCAAGGTATCTTGTGCGCCGAGGTCATTTTATTGTAACACTAACATATTCCTTTCCCCATTCCCCTTATTCTACACAAGAAAAATAAAAAAAGAATGTGCAATTTATGCTCAAATATTCGCCTTACAGCATACTAATTATTCATCTTGTCCTGAACAGACAACAGTATTTTTTACTGTAATTTACAAAAAGATAAAATCGCTGGCTAGAAAAGCTGTGTAATATGTTGTTAATATAAAGGTTTGCTTGTGATACTCGCTTTCCTCAAAAATCCCCCCAAATTAGATGTACTTAGCTTTTTATGTGCTTGGTAAACTACAGAAGGTAAGCTAGAATACATCTACACGAGCTACTGCTTTGGTTACAATTCTGTAAAACTGTGCAGTATAAAAAGAAAAACCTAAACATACAAATACTGGTGTATGCATATTTAAACTAAACTGAATTTACTTTAGACTAAAACAATTATATTTTTATCATGTATGACAGTAATACTTGACTTTGAGGCTTAATACTTGAACTACATTGAGGTAATTAAGATGATACATGAGGCAAATTGAATGGCTAAAAATTTGCCCAAGTATTACAAATAATAATAATGAAAACACGTTCACAAGCAAAACAAAAACAACAAAAAGAGGTTCTTGACAGTTGCTAATGTCTTGATCTACCTCCCTCGAAAGCATGGTGCTCCTCGTGGGCTGAAATACAACAGAAGATCTTATCACATCTTGTGATTTCAGTCATTAAAAATTACGATACCACACCCAAAGAAAAGAAGAAAATACTCACGTTTATAAAACACCGCTTTAAAAGGTATTTGTGGAAGGAGCTCGTTGATCCTTCCTACGATGTTTGACTCGTTAACGCAAGAAGCATTTCCATTCCAGACCTGAACAACATCCTCTCTGTCTCTTATACTAACGCTGACGCCAACTACTTCATCCTCTGTAAAAAAAAAAAAAAAGCACAAAAAAGAATTAAGCATTTTTGACTCAGTGTTTGCAAGCTATAATAACAATGCTGTTTTACAGATTATAATAATCCATCCATTCGCTTCCGCTTATCCTTTTCAGGGTCGCGGGGGGGCGCTGGAGACTATCCCAGCTGTCTTGGGGCGAGAGGCAGGGTACACTCTGGACAGGTCGCCAGTCTGTCGCAGGGCTAACACATATAGACAGACAACCAGTCGCACTCACATTCACTCTCGCATTCACACCTATGGGCAATTTAGTGTTTCCAATAAACCTATCCCGACAATTCTATATTCTATCCCCATTGTGGGGATAAAAAATAATAATAATAATTAAAAAAAAATATATATATATATATAATCACAATCAAGGACATTTAAAAGAATTTTACCTGCAGCACAATAATCACTGAACTGTTCTCCAATAGTAGCCAAAAGCAACTCCTTCCACACAGCAGACTATAAATGAGAAGACAACTTTAGTTAATGAAAGTAAATAGTGTACAAAATAAACGCTTAAATGTGTTGTATAACTTACAGTGCATTCTTTGGGTACTTTCATTTTCCACACACCACCTTTGGCATTGCTTTCTTCTTCCCTGTATGCAAACAAGGAAGTGACATTACAAATTATAAAAATGACATCACGTGAAAACAAATGTTGTTCTTGAGGTTCAGCTCACCAGAGTGGTTTTCTTTCTCCTCTCATCAGGTGATAGCTCCATCTCAGTGGCAGGCTGGAGACCCCAGGTATGTTGTTGTAAACTCTCCAAAAGTTCTACTCCAGAGCAAAAGGCGAACAGAGGAAATTGGTCATTTTATTGAACTATTTACAAATACTGGGAGTACAGACATTTGGCCTATTTTGATATTTTGCAGTGGCCAAAAAGAATTTCCTTACTACTCTTATCTACCTACTGATAAACTGGCATTCCAATTAGAAGATGCTTAGTCAAGAGCTAAGAGTACTTTGAATAAAATTATGAATTGCTTTTAAATACAAAGACAATCACAAACATTTTAAGCACAAACTACCAACAGACGTACAACCACTGGAGCTACCTTCTTGTGTTCATCGTACCTGGACGGTCTCCACAGTGTAGATTTTCTTCAGGTTTGATTCACACTCAGCTGCTGTTGTTCCTGGTAGAGATCTGTCAAGAAAAAACAACAACATCCATGTAAATATCTCAGATGAACTAAATAAATCATTTTCCAGAGCTATATTAATCACATGTGTCCAATTCGTGCCCTCTGAGCAGACAGGTTGGGGTAGGGTGTTGGGGGGGATCAGATAACAAAAATGCCAGTAAACAGTAAACAACACTGACCCCGTTTGAACACTGCACCCTCTGATTTGTACACAGAGTGGACGATGGGCTTGTGTAACTCAGTGTTGCTTATGTTCAGCACTGTTTTGATTACTTAGTGTCAAACTAGGAACTTTAATGAGAAGTAAAAGTAAATAAAATAATGAAGTAAATATTACTTAAACAGAAGTAGTGACTCACTAAACAATAACAATCACATGAGCAGCAACAGAATAACACCTGTGCTAATAAGAACGTACAGTGACCTTATCTGAAATCAAGACGAGTTATTAATATTCAGCCAGCCAGTCATAATTACACCCTTTGCTTATTTTAAGATCCTTCCAAGAAGAGGAATTGTTTATGTAGGTCAGACAGGAAACAGTTGGCAGATAAGCTGCATCACCATTACCAAGCATTTTGTGTGTGTATATCTGTGCAATGTTCTTTTCTGATTAAATAAATTAAAACCAAAAACAACAATCCCAATTTTGTCGTTAAGATCACCTGTTATATTATCTAAGCTGCAATGCCTGACTTACATTAGAGGCCCGACAAATTCATTTCCCCTCTTTGTTCTCCTTAACAGGTCAACAACAAAGAGTTCACCTAGAGAACTACAGCAAGTGCTGTCAGACAACCAGCAGTCGGTGAAATTAAACAGTTTCTTACCTGTCAAGCCAGAATGTCCACGGAGAATGTAAAGGCAGAGTGTCATTTCCATTGTTGTTGTTATTAGAAATCCCTCCCAAATTTCTGTCACTGATATGAATGTTGTGCTCCAGCAGACTCGGGTTGGATGATGTGCTCAGTTGTAATGCAGCTACTGGAACTGCCATCGTTACCACTGAAAGCCAAGTGACCGCGTAAAAACTAGCAGATATCTTGGTTTCACTGTTGCCGTCGTCCGTGGAGTAAATATATAGGCTCCTTAGGTAAAACTAACCACGATCAGCTGCTGACTCATTGGTCGCTTCACCGGTCCGCGCCGTCACAACACAAAACGATGACGCCCCGCTGACTGCCTGCGGCATCTACAGCGCGCCAGAGCGATCGAGAAGTTTCCGTCACGTAATCCTGCACATGCAGTAAATGAAAATATTAATAACAAGTATTCTAATTTTTGCAACGTGTTACTTTACAGGGGGGCAGTGCTCTGTTTGTTGATCTTCGCGTCTTCCGCAAATGTGAATACGTAATTGCAGACATGCGCAGTCGCCACTGCCACCAGCTTTGTTGGGTTGCTACCTGCTAACGTGCTACTAACCTGCAAGTATTTCTTGCCTGTGACTGGCCACAGCAATGGACATCGACACCTTGTTGGAAGCGTTTCAAGGCAATGTTTGCAGTTGTTAAATGAGCTATTATTAGATTAATTATTTCCTGTATATTTGGTTTGATGCCCTGAGCAAAATGTCTCATGTTTGCTAACTACGTTATCTCGTAACTTAGCTTACCAACAACAACTAGCGTTTAGAAGAAGCATCTAGTGTGTCTGAATTCAGTCTCTGGATGATTTCACCAGTTTAATGCTGTCTTCTGCATGCAAAAATTTCGTCTTTTCACACACTTTACACCTATTTATTTCCCCACGGACGCTTAGCGATTATGTAAACAGCTATCTTGATAACGTCACAACATGCTGCTAACAATAAAATGCTAGCTAACTAACTTGTAGGAACTTTCCATGTAGTTGACTGAGAACGGTTTGGGGATTTTATAAAGTTGCACTTAACATTTGGTCTTATTTGATAAATATATTTTCTCTTGATGCAGCAGTAAGTATTTTAATCGATGTCACTGTACACTGTAGTTTGGAGAAGCCTGAAACCAAACATTATCTTCTCACAGGTTATTTCAAAAGTATACAACTTTATTTAGTTCAGTGCAGCCGCATGCATTTGTTTGATTACCTTGGGTATCAGCGTTGTTTTCTAGCTTGTTTTAAGGTTATTAAAATTAAACTTTATTTTTGTTCTTTAATGTTGGCTTTTGCAGATTTTGAGAAGAAAGGGAAGAAAGAGATCTGTCCCCTATTGGAGCAATCTTTGTGTCAAATTGCCAAGACAGGGCAACCGATGTGAGTACCATGGGTACATGTCAAGAAAGATGGCTACACCCATTAAATTTTACACAACTTTTTTTTTTTTTTTGCCAAAGAGAAATACTGACATCAGTTTTCCTGCAAATGAAATCAGCGGAGCACTAGCAGATTTGTTTAAAGCAAACATGCATTATCTTACAGGATCCCATGGTCACAGTTCAAAACATACTTCATGTTTAAATTGGAAAAAGTCATGGATGATTTTCATGCTGCAACACCAGAACAGAGAGGACCACATAATCCCAATGTAGAGTTTATCCCATTTGAAGAAATGAAGAAGAGGATCTTAAAAATAGTGGATGGATACAATGGGTGAGTTGAGATTATAATGAGCAAATGGTAAACAAATCCTTAGTCACAATTTCAGTAGTGACTGAGTTTCAATCAGTAGTTTTTATCATTGGTATTCTTACATGCTGTCTGTTAGTCAAATTGAACTCCACCCAATGTTTGCGTCAGTGCGTTGGTGTCTGTCTAACAAGGTGGGCACTATAGCTTCGTAAATTATATCACAATATTTTTAGAAAATCTGTAAAAAATAATATTTCCGATAGGGGAAAAAAGGCTGATTGCATCTTGCAGGCAGTGTGACAGCCGTGTGAATCTACTCAAACAACGTGCCAGCAGCACTATAGTGCAATAGCAGTGACACAGTAGTATAACGAGTGTTTTCTCCTGGAAATTTTAACTAAAAGAATAAAAGGAGTGTTTAACAATACCCAAGGTATCTTAACATTATAACTCTTTGGGAGCTTGCAGAATACTGTGACGTAAAAAATGAACAATGTTTTCTACCTGGGATGTGATCTTACTATTATATCGAGTGCAACTAGCAAATGCTCCAGCAATGCTTGATAAAGTTAATGGTTTACTTTTGGGCCTCACATCATTATTTGCTAGCGTATCCTGCTTAGTAGCCTGAGTGTATTCAACGGTGTCTTTGCCTCAAGTGGTGAAGCAGATTTGCTGATTCCACCTTTAGTGAGAATAGTTTTTGTGGATATTTTGCAAAGTAATATATTTAGTTGGAAGCAACTTTTTTAGGTTCTAAAATCATTGCCTTGCTCCTAAATATCTGTATTTGAGCAATTGTTGTATGCACTGGGAACCTAAACTTGACACTACTATAACAATGATATTGCGACGTGTGACACTTCTATATCGCATAAAAATTTATATCCATATTATTGTGCACGAGTTGATACGGCACAGCCCTACTTTCTCCACCTCAGCCTTAAAGAGAATTCTGAAAACATTCAAAATTCAATGGTAATTTTAGAAATCTCCATTGTATAGCTTTTTAACACATGAAGTAAATTATTAACAGACAGAAACAACAGAACACACAGACAACAGTTGGATCTTAATTTAACACTTTAAAACTGTATGAAGTGTTGTGTAAGCGATCTCACTAAAATATTTGCATCATAGCTTTGATCACTTATGACTGTGGCTGACCAGATACAGTCAGAGTTTTCAAAAATGTTTTCTCTCTCCTTTTTTTTTGGCTCCATGAATTAAACTTTACAGAATCCCATTCACCATTCAGCGTCTATGTGAACTCCTTATGGACCCCAAACGAAACTACACAGGAACAGACAAGTTTCTCAGGGGTTTGGAGAAGGTGAGCACTGAACGGTATTATCTTAGTATTTCAACTCAATATAAACCAATTAGCATATCCGAATGTATATGTACATTTTATGGCTTGAAAGGAAGTTTTTTTTTCTTCCTCTTTTTCAGAATGTAATGGTGGTGAGCTGTATCTACCCCACATCAGAGTGAGTACATTGGCTGTTAAGATTCTGTTTCCTTTGCTCTTCTGTGTGCTGTATTTTTCTCAAGCTGGTTCTATTGACAGTAATGGTCCCCTGAGATTTTATGCATTCTTATTATTAAGTTACACTTATAGCAGCCATTTAGCAGCTGTTTTTTGTGCCTTTCTACCTCTTTAAAGGAAAAATGGGGCATCCTGTATAAACAGAATGAATGGAGTGATGTTTCCTGGCAACTCCTCTCTATATACAGACAGGTGGGTGCAAAATGTCAGCGATTGAGTTATTTTGAAATTGCTTTATAAACTGCTAGCAAGTGGGAAAATCTTAAGTGATTTAAAGCCAAATAACATGAGGACAACCACAGCATAGTAAAGACTATGCTATCTTGCCTGTCACAAATAATATTTCGTTCTTTTGGAGTAGAAATGTGAATGGGCCAGGCACACCAAAGCCACTCAACAGACCAAAGCTGTCATTGCCAACACCACCTTCCACCAACGGGCTCCCTGATTGTCCAGTCAGCAAAGAACCAGAACCAGCCACAGAGGAGGTGGAGGAGCAGTGCATCAGGTAAATAGTTTGATCTGGTAATATGTCCTATCGAGAGTGTATTATACACTTAACACACTACTACATTACACTTAATTCCTGATTTGAATTTTTTTGTTAGTTTAAAAAAAAAAAAATAATCTCCTCTATAAAAAACTGCTTTTAAGGTTTATGCAGAGGAGAGCTCAAGTCTTGACCTCTCATGTATAATTAGGTTTTGTCAAGACCCTGCCTTAAGGAAAACTAAACAAAGAGCAACTTATCAGCTGGCATTTCAGTATATAATCTATTTAACAGATTTACTGTTTGTTTCAGTGAAACCTCACTATCAGATGGTGAGATGACACCAAATAGTGGGACAAAGAATAAACACCCAGAAGAAGAGGATTCTGATGCTGATAAGCAAGAGGTCAAGAGACTGAAATTTGATGAAACGGAGGAGAATGAAACGACAAATGAAAAAAACGAGTCGTCTAGTCATCAAGGGCCGAAGAGCTCGCCAGAGACACCAGAGTCTTCAAAACACTCCTGCGGTCAAGAGTACAAAAGTGGGACATCTTGTGACACACTTAGTGTATCTGACAGTCATGGTATGTGTTCGTGATCCTTATTTAGGCTATTTTATAACTTCTGACACTACAGTTATTGATAGTGTCTTCATAATAGTTGCATTGTTATAAGTCTAAATACAGAGGAGCTTATATATGTTGCAAAAAAGACAACATAGATCTTTTTAGTACAGATCTCTTGGCTGATGTTATTTCTCTGTAGTAGAACATAAATACAAACTGACTAAAACCTAGTTAGCTTAGTTAGCCTAAAGGTAAAGGAAGATTTCTGTGCCTTTCAAATCTCTCACCTTATACCCTCTTAGCTTCTGATAAAGGTGTGTGCATTGTGTCTTCCCATATTAAAGTACTGTTGCTCTCTCTGCCACTTCTTTAAGGTTTATATTTGAGATCCACTTCATAGTTTCTTGCTGAAATACATATTTTGCCCACTTTACAACACTAGTCTTTAAATTCACATATTCAGCTGCATAGCCTACAAGCTAGTTGCCGCAGAATGTTACTTAAAACGTCATGTTAAAATACCATCTGCTTTGCTTCCAGAGCCAAGCAGCACACAATCAGGACCCTCTGAGGTGGAAGAAGACTCATCTGAGGATTCGTCTGACCACAGTCTGAAGAGCGATAGCACTGTGGATGAATCCGAGCCACCTGTTCCATCAGAGAAGAGTTTTGAGCCGGACAGTGGGGAGGGAAACTGCAGTGATGAAGATGACTCAACCAGTGACAAGCAGATCTCCTCTCCCAGTAATTCACCAGACTTGTCAACAGAGGGTGGTGCTGGCATTTCATACAGTGCAGAGACTGCAATAGAGCATGGGGAACTTGACTAACTTCAAGGCCTGCCTGGCATCTGACTTTTTTTTTTTTTTTACACACACTGTATGATACCACACCAAGGGTATATCTGTAGCACTGTGGACCTGTAAGGACCAAGAGTGATGTGAACCTCTAGATTCCTCACAGAAGGATCTTTTTTGTCCTGCTCAGTTTCAAATTCTCAAGGCCACACATTACATGGTCTTTAAACTGGAAGGCAATGATTTAACAGAAGATTATGGAGACTGCCTTTTTCACTGTTGACTAAAAGTTTTTCTAATCTTTTTTTTTTTTTTTTCCCTGATTTTTATATCGGAACATAATAATTTAACCCTAATAACTGATGTAACTGATGTACTCTGAATTTTCAGTATTCATTCAGCATGTATTTCCATAAAGATATGTTTGATAGTTTGTTTTAGCCTAAGCACAGTTGTTTTGACTATCTCACTAATGAATGTGTCTCTCTCAAGGTGAATGAGGACACCTGCCATATAGAATGTGAAGCAACGCTTTACATATGTCTGTTTGCTTTTTCTATGAAGCACATACCGTAAATATATTTCTTATTAACATTATCTTGCACTTGTCAGCTTTGACCCCTTGAAGGATGTGGAAAATGTTATAGTTTTGGTTTTCATTCTATGAAGCCAGTATAAAACGGTATTGTAGTAACCAGTTTGGTTAGATAGAATATTGCTTTGGCTTAAGGGTAGCCATTTCTGCATCAAGCCCTGTAAACAGAATACAAGGTACTTTTACACTTTATGTATGCCATACCTTAGTTTACAGTCGTCACTTTTGATAATTAGGAATTTTTACAGTATGTCTCTGTAAATCGGTTTTTGTAGACTTGTAATAAATGTCCACTGCCTTCGTAAAACTTATCATCGCTGGAACCTGAAGGCTTGCGCTTGTATCATAGTATTCATGGAAAGCAATAAATGCTGAAATTTGAAGTGCACTTTGCCCAGTTGGTGTTAAGGGAGTTGCTTGCGAGGGGTAATGTATGCACAACAGTTGTGGCCAGGGAATTATTGTTTAGCTGCATTTGGAGACCGTTCTCATTCCCGACGCGTAACATAGCGTCCCATGGGTGTTGGCAGTTAAAATGTTACGAGAGTAGAAACATTTCCTGACATTATATAATTTTAGCCCAGAGAAAAATATGAAATTTTATGAACAGTTGTTGTCTGTATCACGTTTCTGTTGATGTCTAGCATTAGGAGTTAACCCATGTAGACCGCAGTTGATATATCAACATGGACCAAAATGTTTAAGGAATATTTCCAGCAACTTATTGAAGCTATTCCATGAAGAATTAAGGCAGTTCTGACTGCAAATAGGGGAAAAACCTAGTCCTAGCAAGGTGTAACTAATGTAGTGGGCTGTAGGTTATAGTTCTAACAGAAAACCTGCTTCCTTTCTGAAAGCTTGCTTGTATTTTACTAAGCTAAAACTCTAGAAGTAACAGTGCCATATAATACATTACTGAAAACTGCCAGGAATGGGTGTAGATATGGGTGTTCAGCACAGGTAAAAACATTTGTACGATGACTGGATGAAGGGAAATATCTCTTGTGTAAGATTAGAGGTGTGAATCATTTTAATCGTGCGAGGATATCATGCAGTGACTCCTCAATGGCCTTGAAACCTCTAAGCTAAGATTATCACTATTCCTGTTGTCAGCACGTTTATTAGCCGGGAAGGAAACAGGCCAAGCTGTTTTTTTTCCTATAAACAAAAGATAAGATGCTGCTAATGCTGATGTTCTATTGAAAAAGTATAGCTGTTTCCAAATTCTTAGTCTGCTTTATACTTAAAAAACCAAAAGCTTCCTTGATGTTTGACCGTTTTCCAAAATAGAATTTCTATTTTGAGATATGAGGCGGATTTAAATGCCCATCACTAGTGACAACAGTTTTATTATAGGCTTCAGTAAGACTGGAGTGGGCATTTATAGAGTAATCAGGGTAACAGTTAATTACCTGGCACCTGAAGGTCAGGGTTTCAAGGGATAACTAAAAGACTGAGCTGAGTGAATTATCAGATGGGTCAGGAGCTTTCTATTTCGGAATAGATTACCTATGAGTCCACAGGTAATACTTTATTTGAATGTGCTTGACCTTTTGTCTGATCATTCTATCGATTCATTTGATTTCCTCCTCAAGTATATCGCCTCAAAAACTAAAATTTAAATTTGAGATCTGGTTTGTCATAACCTTTATCACTCGATTCGACACCATTATACGTTATACAGACTTTAGGCCTTAGCTTACCTTTGGTATTTTATACCTTAATGTAAACCTTATCATATAATTAAATAATAAAAAAAAGTCTACATTTTAATATGTGAAAAAAGCAGAGATCTTTGAAACCTTTTTATGTCATTTTCCCACCAACCTTTACACACAGTATAGTTTTTCTTCTAGTTTAGTATAGGTACAAGCAGCAGCACAATCCTCTCATAATCTGTCTGTGAATTAATTGAATATGACAAGTGTTCATTTCTAATCCTTTATCATGTGATCCATAGCTGTCTGCGTCTCATCCTCACTTTCAGTAAGGATTTGCCACAATTGAGAGCCTAATAACAATTCAGCTTCTATGGACTTTCATGCCATATTGGTCAATTTGGTTTTTGCTGATTTGCACAAACTTAGCCACAGCCATTGGCTCTGTAACTGAGCACTTTTTTTCCCATTTTGTAATGTAGGTGGAAGCTTGAAAAATGTAACCAGGTCAAACCAGGTTCATGTAATGTAAGAGATAATATTCGTGATTTTTGGGGAGAATAAAAATATTACCAACATGGGTCAGCGCCTGAGCGAAGAGAGTGACCAAGACAAGGAAATCGATGTGGCGGAGCTGCAGGAATGGTACAAAAAATTTGTTGTGGAATGCCCAAGTGGAACCCTGTTCATGCACGAGTTCAAGAGTTTTTTTGGTGTTACTCATAACAAGGAGGCTGCAGATTACATTGAAAACATGTTTCGAGCATTTGACAAAAACGGAGTAAGTACAAACTTCAGTTCTGTCTCATTTTAACATTGTTACCAAATTACACAGCAGGGAAAACTAGACATTTGTTGATTCGGAAGGTTGTTTGTGCTGTTTCAGCTGATGCCCATTGTCAAACACATTTTATCATTTGAAGGGCAGAAAAGTCATTTGTAGCAATTTTGAGGGCGGACTTAATTTGTACAAGTAAGGAAAAATGCTATAAATGTTCATGTATCAACTTCAATGAGAATATTTTTTTGGTTTTCAGGTTTATACAGAGCAAGCAAACTGGATGCTTTAGCTTAGTTCTAGGAATAATGGATAATTTCCACACTGAAGTAAACATTTAGATCTTTGTATTCCTTCACAACATTTGAACCTTGTGTGCACACAGGACAACACCATTGATTTCTTGGAGTATGTTGCAGCTTTGAACTTAGTCCTTCGGGGAAAACTGGAGCATAAACTTAAATGGACATTCAAAATGTATGACAAAGATGGAAGTGGGTGCATCGACAAAACAGAGCTTCTAGAAATTGTGGAGGTAATATTTACAATTTTAAAGTCTGCATACATTCTGAATAGTTGATATTATGCAGCTGAATTGACTGACTAATGAATTTTAGTCAGTGAAGGAGTCATTGTAACATCTTTTCCTGTAACTCTCAGTCTATTTATCGGCTGAAGAAAGCCTGCCACGGAGAGCTGGATGAAGAATGTAATCTGCTGACCCCAGACCAAGTGGTTGACCGGATATTTGAGCTGGTTGATGAAAATGGGGATGGTGAGTGTTTGCAATGGCTTCTGACAGCTTAAAATGTTCCATGGATGATTTAAAACTTCTGTGTCACGCTGCTGTAATGGCCTTGTGAAGTGCTAATGTAAAATTGTTTGTATTAAAAGGATCGGTGGGTGCATGTTTTACAATGGTCATTTATCAGGAATGAAGAAATATATACTAAGAATAACCGTCCTGCATCACTTAGGGGAGCTCTCACTGGATGAGTTCATCGATGGAGCACGGAGGGACAAGTGGGTAATGAAGATGCTGCAGATGGATGTGAACCCTGGAGACTGGCTCAATGAGCGACGCCGTAGTGCGAACTTCTAGGGGGAAGCACAGACCGTCAATCTGTAATGCACAATCCTGATGTGTGACTATTCATATTGTGATTTTGTGTATATTGCAGTTTATATGTATATAAAATAAAACACTGATACTGTCTGACTGGTAATGTGCTATATGCTGTTGTATTATATTTAGATATATGTCCACATCAGTGCTGAGATTTTCACAAGTTTTCATTTATTGCTGCATATGATGATGTAGGTTTTGTTTGGCTGCCCTTGCTTTATTTCCTTATATGTAATAATATAAGCAAAAAAGTTATTCAATAAACATACTAATAAATCACAATACATGTGAAGGTGTGAATTTCTTAAAATATAAAACACCAAATAAATTAAGGAGACTACAGGAAGTAGCCAACTTTTATTGATAGGCGTTGAATAAAAGACTTCTAAACATAGACATTAGTGTATACTGTTAAAAATGGGTTTCTACTAAAGTATGCTTTACAATTATTCTAATGGAAAAGTTAAATTATTAGTTTTGCATATTTATCTGATAACCCTTCATATTTCGAAGGTGTGCGCTTCCACAAAGTCTCGCTATTTCTCGCGAGGACATGTTACTATTTTTTTCTGCTACATAACGTAACAGAAATATAGCAGCTTTTCACATTGCTCCAAACCAACTAACCTACTGAGCAGTATGCTATGTACGTAAGCCGAATAGCTTTCTGCAATTAGCAGTTTGTAAGTCATACGAGCGACTCTACTAGCGTACTGTGCAAACTAGCAAACAGGTCTTCCAGCAGAAAGTGAATGTCGATACTTCCGTGTGGTTTTAGTGTGTGTTTAAGATACTTAACAGCAAATCAAGTCGCCCTGCAAGTGCTCTGTCCTCGCTTGTCAATGTCGTCCGAACCTCATATGTCGGCCAGCACCGACGAAACTAAGGTAAAGTTCAGTTTCTGGGGTTTCTCCGTCAAGACACCAGTGTTTACTGGATTTGTGATTTCGTTGTTATGCTTCACGACATTGTCTAATGCTGCCCCCTCCTGGTTAGCCTGCAGAACACAAGTGGAGGCTGAGTTATGTCACTGGGGACCTGTTCTCCTGTCCTAAGGATGAAGCTCTGGCCCACTGCATCAGTGAGGACATCCGTATGGGGGCAGGCATAGCTGTGGCATTCAAAAAGAAGTTCCAAGGGGTGACTGAGTTAAAAGAGCAAAGTGAGTCAACCCTTTTATTAAAGATTCATCAGGGATGAAGATGTCTTGTGATCATTTCACCAGCATGGAGACAGGTTTTTTTTTTCTTTTTAAAGGTTCAAAGTCTTTAATCTCCTCCTCGCTCGTGTTCCCTTTGTATTAGATCTAGTTGGGATTTTTGTCTACACTGTCTGAGAGTATCACATTGTATAATTTCTCTCTGACTCTGTGTACACATTAACCCATATTCCTCCACACACATTCACTCTTATAGAAAGTCAGGCTGGTATCATATGACAAATGTGACTTTGTATTTATATCCTGTTGGGTGTGCCACTTAATGGATGACTGACAGGTGCTCTCTTTCCTGTGTAACCTCCTAAAACTGAGCAAACACCCATCTACACTTGACTGGATGAATTTAGTTTTATAAACCGTCTCCTCACACGTTACAAACAGGACTAACTTACTGACTCATTTGGAAACTTTCTCTTATGTTATAAAATAAATTTCTGAAGAATGTTTATGAGAACATTTGAAGCGAGGAATAAATTGAATAATTTTGCCTTAACATGTTTTGGGGAGTTTTCAGAGGCGAAGTTGGACCTGATGCCTCTAATTTTGCATGAAGAAGCTTAGACCTCACCTTTATTTGCATGAATAGTAGCCAATTTGTTGCAGAATCTTTCTAAACACAACACAAAGATACTTGAATGCTTTGCAAGGCACTGACAGATCTTGTGGATGCTTCAGTCTGGAAACTTTATTTTTGGTTGTAAGAGGATATTAACAACAGATTCAAACTGTGCCTCTGAATAGAAAGATGGCAGTACAGTCATACAATCAAAGATGAGCGGTGATGGTGTAACACTGACTGGACATGAACATGTTTTGTTTTTTTTAAACCATTTTAATGGTTAAAAATTACATGGTAGACTCAAAAGGCCAAGAGTTTCCTCAACAGTTTTCTTTTTAAAGTGTTTGTGCCAAACAAAGCCTAGTATTACATCAAATGGATTGGCAGATTAGCGGGAGGATGTGTTTGAACAGGACGGTGCCCAGACACTTTGTGCCACAGCAATGAAACATGAGCTTTTGCTTTTGGATTTGTTTTTTTCTCAGGCAACTCTTTCTTCTTTTCTTTTTTTTTTGTCCTCCAGTGAGTTATTGAAGGTGTAGGGATTTATGAATCATGTTTTTATCAAGCCTTGTTCTAATGTGGACATTATATTTCTTTCTGTCTTTCTTTTTTTTATAATCCAAACAGAAAAAGTGACAGGACAGTGTGCCGTACTGAACAAAGATGGACGTTTTGTCTACTATCTGGTACACATGTTGATTAAAATACACTAGGTGTACACTTTTAGACAAATTGAGAGATTTTATTCAAAAGCTGTTGTGGTTAGTGTAATGAAATGTTGTTTTATTGTTTTATTTTATTGTAGATCACAAAGAAAAAGGCAAGCCAGAAACCCACCTATGACAGCCTGAGACAGAGCCTGGAGGACATGAAGTCAAATTGTCTGAAGAACCAAGTAACAAGAATATCAATGCCTCGGTTTGTATCACTTCTTTTCTCTTTTGTAGCCATTAATTGAGAGAAATTATTTTAAAAAACCAAAATTATTTCAAAATCCGCTAATTGTTTAATTTATTAAGTTGCTGCATTGGTTAAATTCTTTGTCTATTTCTATGACAGTATTGGCTGTGGCCTGGATCGACTCGAGTGGGGAAGAGTGTCGGATATACTGAATCAGGTCTTCAAACACACAGACATCTCCATCACAGTTTACAGTCTTCCTCAGAAAGAAGAGACCACAGTGATGAAGGAAAACAGACGCAGATAATTGATTATTGTAATGTTGATGTACTTTTGTATATTACTTTCACAGTATGAAGCCAAAGGGAATTTTTTTTTCAAATTTGGAAACAATGTTTTCTCTGTTAAAGGAAAATAAAGCTTTCTTTTTGCAAAAGAACCCACATGAACTCATACCCAACTAGTAGTGGTATTAATATAGATCAGTTTTGTAATGACTGTTGGGACTACTTCCAAAATCTTTTAATCTATGTTCATCACTAAATTAAGATGAACCTGGATGAACTCAGTTTAATATCTGATATGGTGTGTTTTATACCACAGGATTGAGCATAAAGCGTCGGGTATCTCTGTATCTCCCCCTTCTTTCATTAAGCATTTGCATTGGTGGTTGAGTAAACAGTGCCTTTCTCTGTGGTCATCATATAGCTTCTGGAGTGCTCATTATGGCCACTACAAATGGTTAAGGTATTGTATGCTTCTTTATTGATCTGCTGGGGTATTGTACTTTAATGCAGCTGAAGAACAATGGACCAGATGTGAGTGAAAGAGAGCAGGGAATTTGATACCACAAAGTCAATCCTGCACATCCATTTTCTCCAGCATGGGAAAGCCTTTTAATGCATGATGAAATTCAAGTGGAAAGGGGAAAGGTAATGACACACATTTTCCATTCAAGATATTTTATTGCAATCTCTAAAGGGGAGATTGCAATAAAACATCTAACTGTGCGATGATATTCACTTCAGGTGCTGGTAATTATCGCGAACGTCAGTAGTGGCGAGACTGCTTGAACAGTGTGCCGCCTGCTAGCCTCCCATTCTCCTTTGGGGCACTTTCAATAATTCATGAAGAAAAGGCATTAACCGCTGTGCACACTGCGGCTGGCTGCCCATTTCCTCCCATATATCCAGGCTGGCTGGAAGACTTTGGTATCACTGCAACCAGCCTCCGCTCTCCTCCTCCCTTCCCATCCCCCTTCCTGCCTGGGAATTAGACTCCACACTGCAGCAGAGCCACCTAGCTGTGCTGCAGTGAGCACAGGGAAATCTCCCTTCATCTGACCTGCTGTCACAGTCAGCGTGCAGCTGGTGTTGGACTGTGCAGCAAAATCTGTTCTCACTCCACCTTATAGCCCCCTTGTCTCTTTGTTCCCATGCAACGTCTGCTTGTCCCACTGCAGTACACTGGCTCGTCTCCACTGCTCTCCCTCATCCCCCCAACGACACACACACACACACACTGATAAACTCCCTCCATCCTTGTTCCTTTTTTCTTTGCTCAATGCGTATGAAATTGCACAGCTCAGCATTCTTTTCCACAGGCACTTAGGGAAAAAAGGAAAGAAAAAAAAAAGAGAGATGAGCTGGGCGGGAGGGCTTCTGGTGCACCACATAACTGGCTCCCTTCCAATTAAAGAGGAGAGTTTATGTTATTGAAGAGCAGCTTAGCCAATCAGGAAGCAGTGCAGGCAAAGACAGCAGGAAAAAAGCAGCAGAGCGGCTGAGCAAGAGAAAGAAAAAAAAAACTGCAGTGTGTGAGTGTGTGTAGTTTTTATCCCTCCCCTGAGCAGATCTTTATCAATTTGGGTACTCTAGTCTTGAGGTGCATTTGAATGGGAGTCTGTGTGTATGTGTCAGAGTTTACAGAGTAAAGGTGTGTCTACACTGCTGTATTAGACTCCTGACTTATTCATTCTGAAATTGGAAATAAGAGAAAGTAAGAAGAGATTGATTATTTCTCTCTCTATCTCAAAGTGTCTGGGAATCTGCAGAGGAGGGGGAAGAGCTCTATGTCCAGGAGAGAGCAAGCTGCACAAAAGGTAAGCAGCTGAATTCTCCTTCTGCAAGCATGCCCGATTATTTCACTTCTGAAGTTGTTTTCCGTGTTCGCTGTTAGTGGGTGTACTTATTTTTTTCCTTGTTTTAGTTTTTCACACTCAGTTCCATTTTAAATGCATACACGGATCTCTGTTTCCATTTCTTTTTTGCATAATATTTGATGGAAACGGAGAAGGAGAGGCAGAGGAAGCGCGTGAGGGAGGGGGAAGGTTAGTGTGGGACTCCCCGATGCTCCTAGGCAAGTTTCTGTGCACACGGTTCTCTAGTGCTGCAGTATCCCATTACATCCCTGTGCGGAGCTGCCTCAGCATCCAGCCAGTGCCAGGCTGAAGCAACCCAAACCAGCTACCAGCTTCCCAAATTTACTCTCACAGTTTTACCTCGTTTTTGCCTATCCCTGTTTGGGATATGTGAAGTTTTGCCACTTATATTGTGAATAGGTTCACTGTGATAAGCTCAGTGTGGTAAAAAGACTACGTCAGCCTATTATAATTTCATCCTGCACGCTCTCGTTGTGTACTCTGGGTGTCAGTGGGGTTGCTTAGATAACAGTTTGAATTGGCTCTGATAGTGTTTGAGACTGGCGATTAGTTTTTGTTTGGTTTATCTGGTGCTCTGGGACTTCCTCCAGTCTAAGCCTGCAGCAAAAAAAGACTCTCTGATTGGCTGAACTGACTAAAGTGTACTAAAGAAACACAAAAAGATAGAAATAATATTATGAATTATTATTATTAAAAAACAACAAAGGATAGTAAGTTGATGTACAGTTAAAAAGGTTATTCAGTACTATGTTTTTTCATATTATTATGTGATTCTTTTTTTTTTTTTTAAAGAGCAATTGCAGTAATTTAGTATATTTAGTATTTAGTTTAGTATCCTGTTCTGTATATCTGACCTTGATCATTTCTGAATGAAGATGTTATGTTGTCCAGCAGTGGGCACTATGTGATTTCTCTGCTGAAAATGTCTGTGAACACTGGCCTGCTGCAGAGTAGGGAAAAATAATTGATGGACTTAATGTGTTGTATATGAGAATACTGAAAATACCGGATGAGCATTTTTTTGGCGTTTTCATATTAGTTAGAAGTGAAGCTCGAACCTTTTACTCTGATAGTAGCTATAAGCATGAGACACACATCTAGACCCGATCACAATATGGATTTAAGTGTTCAAGACTTTCTTATACTCTGGGGTACAGAGAGGGTTGAGAAGATAATGTAATCTGTTTCAGCACCATGGACAGTGCACATAGCAAGCGCTGCAGGAGCTTCCTTTATAAAGATTGAAATAAACCAGTGTTTAATGAAGGCTAATGGGCATTCCTAACTATGTGTGGTTACCCGATTTAATACCCTGCATGGTTAAATTCTCTAAATCGTTATATGACATTTGCAATGGCTGTGTGGCTTTGCTTCTTCATTATTCATACACCTCTCTTCTTCTAGGCCTTAAGAAGAAGTGTGTTTTTGAGAAAAGTGACTTCTTCACAGTTTCCTTTTTGCAAACAAAATACACAAAAAATGTTTTGGCTGGCCTTGTCTACCTGTATTATTGCTGTATGCTCTAGGTGGGAGTGTCAGCACTGAGGTTTTGTTCAGCCTTCCTTCCATCAAACCCACTGCAGCAGCAAGATATTTCAAAGCTTGACAAATGGGTTTTACATGGACTTATTGAGTGATCACCCAAAATCCAAATGACAATGTTATTAAAAGAGAAACAACACATCGTTCCAGTTAGCAATTAATTATGTTCTCTACAAATGGTTTGTAAAATATAATGAAAATTACATGCAATGACTTTTTTCCTCATACGGCTCTGACACCTGCTGTGACACAGAGCTTTGTTTTATGAAGCGACCACAAAAGTGTCTCTGCAGGATGCTGCTGCCAGACTGTAAAACTCATTCAGGAAGTGATGATCAGAAACCTCTGATCTTTAATGGGAAATGGATATGAAACCCCCTCACCATTCCAAGAAGTAGCATCTTGAAGATAAATGCAGAATGTGGGAGATGGAGGAGGGTTAAGCTTTTGCTGTTAGATGGACTGTAGATGGAATGAGTCACACCACAAACATTTGCGGTCATATTCTCGTATCTGTGTAAGCGCTTTAAAATAGGTCTCTTGTTTCATAATCAAATTGCCTTCAAGGTTTATTTCGATAACTTTGTAAACACTGCATGGAAGTCATTAGCGTAACTGTTTCTAACAGTTGTGAAGTTTTTGGAGAGGGGCCAGCTGCTGGGCTTGTCATTGTTCATCCTCCAAGCGTGACATCCTCTGTCCCATGCTGTGCGGCATGGGCGTTTAGTGTGCCCCTGTAAATGATGGCAGGGGCAACATAGCGGAGCAACAACGGCTGTCACTGTACATTTAGCAGCAATCTCAAAACTGCCCATCTCAGGATAAGAAGAGGTGCTGTAAAAACTCACCAGGCTATTTTGTTTAGATTGTTCAGATGCAAATAGAGGACGCTGCAGATGTTTAAGTCTCTCTTGGGGATGTTATTATGACACCTTGATAAACACAGCAAGTGGTCCCAATGACATTGCGTGTATGTGTACTTCTACTTCTAATATAGAGATGTAAATGATAGATATTCTACTCCATTTGGAGATAAAAGGAAGTCTGGAGTAATGGGGTTAGAAAAAGGCTAAGATGACTCTCCAGGTAAAGGTTATTGGATGTATATGTGCACGCATGTGTGCATATATGTATTTGTCTTATAGGTGTGCATGTCTATGTGCATGTGAGTAACAGAGGGTAGGTTAGTTTTAAAGAACAATATAAGAGACAGCAAGGGAAATATCGATTGTAGTCAGCCTTAAGAGTGTTGAGAGAAGCAGGCAGGAAAAGCACATAACGAATCTGAAGAGAAGAGATGAGGCAAGACAAATGATACAACCACTGGCCAGAGAGGGGTAGAGAGATAGAGTAAGAGATTGAGAGATTGTCAGAGGCAGAGCAAGAATGGAAGAGAGTGGGTGTGCATAGCAGAGCTACGAGCACTGCAGTACATTGCAGTGCCCAGCCCCCGCTGTGTTCTCTGTTCACCATCCGGTTCCATGCACTGAAAAGACCCCTGCAGCAGCAGCAGAGCGGCACAGCATAGAGGGCTGCCTGCTGGAGAACGGCAGCGTCACAAAATGCTGTTCGCCCTTCGGTGTTCGTTTTTGACGTCTGGTGATGCACGGATTTTTAAAGAGCAACCGAAACATGGTGAACATGACAAAACAGCCAACCTGCTCCTGCCAGCGCATTGCCATGTAGAGAGAGGGAGTAGTCAATTCATAGTCAGTCCCTGGATTATGTAAGCATATAGCACATACACTTTGCTGGGTACTGGCTGAATGATCCCACCTTCTCTGGCCATGTTTTCCTCTTTAGGAACACCTGCCTCACTGTTTGTTTTTATTCAAGAGGTAGCATCTTTGCAAACATAGGAGAACAATTCATTGAAATGGCAACTATAGGGAAGCAAGCCAGATAAACCTTTAAATATCTGGCGTTTGCATGCCTTTGGCTTCATATTTTTTCCATCAAGCCATGTGTGGCACATGTGAAGTAACAGTCCCACAAACAACTCCTAAGACCTTCGTTTGATGTGGACTCATATGAAAAGGAAAAAACAAAACAAAACACTCCTTAGTCAGTTTAATGTCAGGCAGAGTACAGTATGCATAAATAACTTAAACTGTAGCCTCGCACTTAAGTTCTGTAGGATTAATTATTCAGCTTTTGGCTAGCCAAGTAATACTCTCTCACTGCCACGCTCAAACACATGCACGTGCGCACATGCAAACACATGCATGCAGATGTAAAATGAATCTTAATCATGTGAAAAGCTCTAGGAAACGAAAGAGAAGCTTGTTTCTGCTTCCATAAACAGTTGCAACGTTTCCATCCCACTGCCTGCCTGGGGGGTGGTTGGCTGGAGTGTGAGAGCTTCCCCCATTCTGGGCTCTCTGGTTTCCTTTTACTTTGCTGATGTGGCTGATTCAGATTGCGTAGTGTGGCCTGCTTCCTGTGACACGACGTGATTGTGTTCAGGAGTGGTTGAGTCAATTACACCTTGCCAGACAGGTGTTTGAGCTGTTAAGTGTGTTTCCTCGCCACATCAGACTGTGTTTGCTTCTGATTTGCACTGAAAAATCAGCACCAGGCTTTGGAAATTACACAATATAAATATGAGCTGCTTGTGAGTCACGCTGCAACTAAAGATAGTAATACAACTCGCAATCATTATAAATGTATCCATTAACATCAGATGCTTACTCTGTTGCTGGATTGCAACATTCCTTTCATCCGGCACAAAAGATCAAAACGGTGGTTTAGAAATCGATTGTTCAACCTACTTATGTTTTACACATTTAATCACTTCGACTTTTAATATGAAGTCTGACAAAAGGAAGAGAGAATTGCTTCTGTCCTGTGTCTATATTCAAAGAAGGAAAATGTTGTCTTTGACTAGGGAGTGTTGAGAATGTAGTCTTGAAGAGAAAAAGAGAGAAACACTCATTTGTGGGTTGGTTGTGACAGAGACAGAAAGAGTGGGAGAAAGCAGTGGAGTATTGTAGTGTGGGTGAGCTGCAGTAGGGATTTGGAGTGCTGCATTGAGCTGCATAATTAATGTTAAGAGGGTGGAGCTAAAGGCGGAGATAACGTCCCACGAAGAGCAACTCGGCGTAACACTGCCGATACAGAAATAGCCCCTTTTGTATAGGTGGAGTCACTCTTTAAGAGGCACACACAGACAAGTATGGAAGTGATATCCTGATGGAAAACCAAGTCGGCACACTCAGTCTTTTAGTCCAGCTCCATGTCCCTGTCCCATCTGCTCCCCTGGCCCTGGAAGCCAATCATTCTTCACTGATCTGCGTCCCACAGCCAAATGTCTCAATGCTGGCTGCAAGGCTCTGTTAATCATCCAATTTGTAGAAAAACACCTTCCTATATGACACATCTGGTGTAGCTCTTATCTGCTCTGTTTGAATGGGACACTGAGGAAGGAGGAGGAGTTGCTTTAATTTCCATATTAAGTCATCATCTTTACAGATTCTATGTTGTAGGCTTTTTTCTTTTTAACATGGTGAGATTGTGTTGACATGTGTGCAGGAAACCTGCTGTTTTTAGCCTCTTTGTATTCAGAGACATCCTCTATTCTTCTCTCCGTAGTTTTATTTTTAAACACAGCTTCCCTGCATTAGAATCGTCTGCCTGTTCAACCGTTTAATCACTTCACATCGACACGGAGCCTTCATTTACATTAATGTACATGCGGTATGAATGTAAGAGCCAAAGTGAATGTTTATGTTTTGTTTATATGTTAGGGTGTCACAGGTGTTTAGATTTTCCTGCACCTCAGGTGATTGCATGGGGGTGTGGTCGCAGGTTGGGTGAGTGGTTTGTTTGCAAACTGTGCTGTTGACCGTCATTTTAGCACGTCAGTTTATAGATGCGCTATTTGTTTCAATTGAAAGCAAAAGGTTTGTTGTTTTTGTTTTAAAATAAATACGCAAAACACAGGCGGGACTCAGTATGACTTATTGGAGTAGTATAAAAACCAACTCGGCTGGCCGCGGCTTTATTTGTGGATGGAAGTCGCAACAATGAAGGTTTTCTAGGTACTTATAGACTGAATGAATGTCTATGGAGGGACATATTTAATGCATTCGAAAGTGTGTGAACATATTGTCCATATGGCTTTGTAGAATCTGTAGGAAGGGAAATTATTTTTAAAGCAGAAACTTTCTGGTTTCTAATGTTATTCTCTTAGTTGCATGAATATAAATCAGCCAACTACTTCTACTCTTTTGGTGTATGAAAGAGGGCTTGTTGTTGCTAAAACACTTTGCCTTTTATATCCTTTTTCTTTATATTAATGTTTATGTTATATATGCAACCAGCAGATGAACACAGGAGTCATGGTCTGGAGACCAGAACCCATAAAGAGCTGACTGTTGCCCCCAAGGGCTAAGTAAACATACTGCTCGATGGATTCCCAGATTGAATAACCTCAGGCTTTGACATGTATAAATACGTTAGCCTTTGGTGCTGTCAGAGTTTAGGAACCTGTTTAGATTTACTCTATTCAGGAGGCTGTTTTCTGACTATATTGCACTCATCTGCTTGCACCCAAACCTCATCATCACTGCAGCTATTCTGAGTTTTTGGCAACTATTCTCTTGAAGCATTCCCAGCTGTTATGGCCTCACTGCTTTAAAGTAAATCTTTACAGTCTTGTCAAATAAATCTGAAAGTGTCCTCCGTATTTTATATTTTATATCCTGTTGATTTTCCGCTCATAATAGTGGCACTCTGTTTTTTGAAGTGTGCCTGCCAAAAGCTACTCTGGAGATCTGTCCTTGTCAAGAGGGTTAAGGGATTGCACAGAGGCATTTGAAATGCATCCCCTGAGCTCCAGGCCTCACTATACACATTTAGGAAGCTGGTACTAACAAGTACCAGAAAATAACAGTAAAATTACAACCTCAATGATATCTGGTGCAAGTACAGCCTTTGAATTGAAATGAATTCAGTTGAACTTAGAAACCAGAGAAAGGTACAAGACTATTCACATCACTGCAATAACAGTTTTGCTTTGAAGCCATGATTTGATCTGCCCAAATAATGACAGTGGACATTATAAATGTCTGTCAACAGCTGTCTTTATGGTAACATTCCCCTAGGGTCTTTGTGTATTTAAAGTACAGTTTTAAGGGCTTTTTGTTTATTTTCTTCTTTATTTTTTCATCTGAGCCTACCCCAAAAGGCATTTGGCAGCACAAGCTGAAGTTTTCCTCTTTTTTTTTTGCTCCTCAGAGAAAAAACACAAAGCCTCATTAAATATATTTTTCTGGCCCCTGAAATCTTAGAAATGAAGAGACATTTTCTGTTTTCTTTCCCGCTCCATTCCCACGGGGTTTTGCAGTGGGAGAGCCGAGTTGCCATTTTTCAGTGTTGCCAAGTGAAGATCTGCCCATCTGACATGCAGAACGCTCGGAGCAGTGCAAACATCAACAGAAAACCTTAAAAAAAAGATTTCTTTTTGTTCCTCTTTAAAATAATCCCAAGCTTTGAAATTCTACTGAGTCAGAAATGTCTTGAAATTAATTTAGACCGCAGGCTGCTGTGCGGAGTTTTATAATTTTGTTGTGCCATGTAACCTGCAAGGTTGTGCGATCTGTTTGTTTACAAATCAGGTATACAAGAATTTGTGTTTTTCATTAGAGGAATACTGAAATGTAATCAGTCAGCGAGAGAACGAAGGAAAGAGAATATTTTAGCTGCGTGAGTAGGTGCTCAGCATGAGAGCAGCTTCTTTCTTTTTGAGGCCAGTATGCAGGCGAAGGACACAGAACACAGAATCAAAAATCCATGTGCGTATTGCTACGCGTACCTATTGGTTAGAGAAGGCCACAAGAAAGAATAATACGCTTAAAAAATGAAAGCAAGAACATGTTTTACTCATCATATTATGATGTGTATTTTACTTGAAAACATGAATATATGCATTTTAATTTCTGTATAGCATACATTTGCTGTAATTTATAGATGATCACTGTTTATCAAGAGAAAACAATACAGAATGTGTTGTACTATGAAAATATAATCAATACATGATGATCCCACACACCTTCAGTAATGTTGAGGTCCAAGGCCAGTCCATGACTGTTATTTTTTCATTGTGTGTTTTTCTATGCAGGCAGGCTTTTACTGTATTAGCAGCAGTGTGTTTCCGATGAATGTCTGCTGAAAAGATGATAAAGGTGGATCAAAATGTGAATGTACTTTTCTGCAATTATAATTTGGTCAATTTGTGATCAGATCCAACCCCACTGGCTGACATGCATCCCCAAACCATGACAGAGCCTCCACCGTGTTTCACAGATGGCTGTAGACACTCATTGTTATCCCTCTTTCCCGATCTCCTCTTTACATAATTAAAAATTCTTACATTTGGATTCATCACTCGACTAATTTTAAGACCAGTCCCTGTGTTGTTTGTCATACCTCTGCCTTTCCCCCTATGTTGCTTTCCTAAGAATGGCATCTTCACAGCCACCCTTCCATTGAGAACATTTCTGATTAGGCTTGCTGGATTTCATCCTATTTTTCAAGGACTTGACATTCAGATACGGTTCAGTGTTTTTTTTAAGTCCCACTAGGACACACTGCACACCATGCTGAGATATGCCAAGTTTTCAAATAATAGCTTTGCATAGCAACAGGCTGCTAGTAACAAAAGTGCATACAAAGCAAGCAAGTAAAATATACAAGATTTCTTACACAGCACTGTGTATAACATTAGCCATACTAGCAAATGATGTCTGCTTAGCTTCTTCACCAAGGTTTGACTTCAAATGCGTTACCACTGTTTTTTTGTAACTTCAGTGCAGCACTAAAGTTGTGTGAGTGGCAGGTCACTTATGGAGCTTTATAAAGCTGAAGGTGCTCCACTGGGTGTCGATCCATCCTTTTCACTCATTCACTACTCAGGTCATTGTGTTGCCGTCGTTCCCAGAATAAAAGATTCCCGGTGTGTTCATTTGTATTCGGCGAACGTGTTTTCAGTGAGACTGCATTTCAGAGTGGTGTTAGAAGCAAGCAGAAACAATTGTCTTTAATCTAACTTCCCTCTACAAAGATTGAAGTGAAGAGCACTTGTGTGTTTTGGCTGTGTCTTTCCGCCAAGTTGAGGAAATCTTGCAGATTCGATCTCTCCCAAAGAGATTATTGACTTGACAGCAAATTGGACGGTGCCTCCAAGATCAAGATGGAGGGCAGCAAAATCTATGTTGCACGAGGGACAAGACATTCATTGGACTATATTGATCAAAATTATCGCTCTCATCCTGAATCATTGCTCAAAAAGCCTGAAGACACAGAGCTCCACGTTGTACATCGTCTTACAAACTGTGCATCTTTTTTCATTAAATATTTGTGAGTATTAGCTGTGTTCATCGCCAAGAGGCTGCATGCGTGCAAGAGGTTGTATAATATCTGACAACTCAGGAGGAAAAATAGGTAAACAAAATGGGGCGAAGCATCAAGATGCCACTGCTATGATCTTGTGCCATGCTGTATGCAGGGGGTTACCATGGACTAATGTGTTTAATTTTTATCTGGATTGTTTTTTAATGAGATTAACTGCAAAATTATAAATATTTTGTTACTCCATTCTCTTCCTTTATTGAAGTATTGAATCCCAAACAGTTGTTATTACTGTTTATACCTTATTAATGTGATATTTCAAACAGACATCCGGGGCCACTCAAGAATTCTTTTTACCATCGTCTCCATCCCCAGGTTTCCCTTGTGTGTTTGTCTGCTATAAGCAATGGTTTGTCAATACTTGACTCTTTAGCCCGAACCTAATCTGGGGACACTCACACATGTTTATACACAGCTCTAACCAGCAGTCTCAGTATGGCACTATTCAGTACAAGGGAACCATCATTTTGTTGGGTAAATACACTAATTCTAAACCAAGAGTCTTCCATCATGAATATTTACTCAGCACATGTCATTAATTAGATTAGGATCACATCACTTCTTGTAATACACCTGATTCCTTCTTGGAGAAACTAAAAACAGTGAAAGCCAGAAACGGGAGCAATATAAGTAACTGAACCAAAATTATTCTGTTATTCTACAATGTCTATTATCAATGTGTTGTAAGCCGTCTTGGAAATCCAGTGTTTTTGTTTCTTTTCTTTTTTTTTGTAATAACAAGGATTCTGCTATTCAGCCTGTATTTTTTTCATATGGAGTTCTGGAAGTGATGTGCGTCCTTGTGCATTGTCTGCTGTTATGTAAACCTGACTGCAATTGAGAGGCATTCAATGCAGTGCAGGGCACTGTTTATCTAGGACATGGCTGGTTTGTGTCCCCTCATCGGAATGCATCCGAAACGTTGTGAAAGAAAGTAAGACATTTTGCAGGGTGGGGTGCTCTCTCTCTCTCTCTCTCTCTCTCTCTCTCTCTCTCTCTCTCTCTCTCTCTCTCTCTCTCTCTCACTTATGAAAATGTCCTTGACACAGGGGACAGTGTTTTGGTTAGCTGTTCTGCCTTAAGAAAGGCAGTGAAAACACACAAAAATCAGGGTAGAGGCAACTCTAACAAGTCACACTGGTGGTTACTTTGGGTGCCTGCATGGACAGAGGTGGAATGTAGAAGCAGATGTAGAAATAGATGTTATTGTTATCGTCCGTCATTCTGCTGATTGGTAGCTGTTATCAGTGATGGATGATGTATTTAGATTAGCCCGAGTGTATCAGGGTTACGTCTGATTTCGGCCTAATGTGATAGATTAGTGTCGTCTCAGAAAAGAAACCTGATCAAATTTAGTGTTCTGCTGTTTTCCACGTCAGCCGTCCAGTGTTGCTGTCTTTCATGACAGACTATCTCCTGACACTATACTCCTCAACACATTCATCACACTTGAAGGCTTCTTGAAAAGTTTTGCCCAAAAACATCCCCACTTCTTATTGACATAGCTCCATTTTCACTGTTGATTTGTCATGCTCTTTGATCACTGTCTGGGCATTACTTTGCTTTTTGAATTAGTTTTTACCCATGAGATAAGTTTGTGATGCAGCAGAGAGCAATTCGAATTTAACGTTGTCTTTGGATTTTTAGAACTCTATGTTATTTCACAATATATAACATTGGTGATATTAAATAAGGGATAGGGGATGTTTGTGGGGATAGGTGAATTGAAAAATCTAAATTGTGTGAATGTGGGAGTGACTGTGAGAGCGAATGGTTGTCTGTCTATGTGTGTTAGCCCTGTGACAGACTGGCGACCTGTCCAGAGTGTACCCCACCTCTCGCCCCGAGACAGCTGGGATAGGCTCCAGCGCCCCCCCCACGACCATGGAAAGGATAAGCGGCTGCGAATGGATGGATGGAATATTAAATAAGGTTTTTGTTTGTGTATAACTACACAAGTTTCTTATAGTCGAACAACAATACAGCACTTAAACATGCGAGCTGAAATAGTCATATTTGAAATTCAACAAACCGTTAGACATCGGTTGTTTTCGTCTCTTTCATTTTATTGTCTAAGCAAATGTGTACTGCAGAATGCTCTGAAGTTATCTCTGTCTTTGAAATAGGCAAATTAAATATTTCCACCTTAATATTTACTGTCATGATCATTACAGTAAATATTACAGATTACAGGCAGTACAATTTCTAGTGGCAAGCACTAATTAAGTACAATCAATTAAAGTCCCCCCTCCCCCCGCCAACAAGAAAAAGGAACCAACTCCCACGGTGGGGGTAACCGCATCATGTTCATTAAGTCTTGAAAATGTTAAAGTTGTATGGCTGATCTAACATATATAAAATGAAATCAAATGACGGAAAACTGTTTGTTGTTAGCAGAAAGTGGTTAACTTCTCGGCTTGGCTTTATCTGAGCTGTCAAGCCTGTTGTCTGACTCCATTCTGGGCTGAGCTCTATGAGAAATTAATGGTGACTAGCTGATTGCGCTGCTCTCAGTCTGAAAGCAAAGTGAAACTGTGAATTACAGAGTAATTCATGCATACACTGAAATTGACATTTTTCTCCTTATCTAGTTCCCAGCATGTGGCTGAAAAGTTGAAGAATCTCTTTACAAACGTTCTTTTCATTTTTGCAGCCTCACCATTTTCATATTACAAACTGAAGAAGTGAATCCAAATTGGAAAGTTAAGCTGCAATCGAAGTTAAACTGTGCAGTTTGTATTGTGCAGATTTTTATAAAGCTTGTGGTTAAGCTGTCACTGCTTGTGGGATTCTTGGGACACAGTGCTGGAGCAAAACTGAAGAGCAAAACTCGGTAGACGCAAAACTGAAGAGCAAAACTCGGTAGACGCAAAATTGAAGCGCTGATTTGTGAAACATTTGTGTTGTGCGGCATTTTACGGCATCTGTTACTTGTTGTTTTGTTTAGTTTTTGTTTGTTTTGGTCTTTAAGGAAGCAAGTCTCCATTAGCTAAGCCTTTTCATAGTTATGTCTAGATACAGGCATTAGGAAGTACAGATCTGACAGGCATGAAACACTGAGGACATACTGGCTGGAATTAAATCTCCTCCAACTCTTTGAAGCCAAAATCATTCACAGATATCAATTTTTAATGAAAATACTGGTTGACATTAAGCTCTGCCAGTGGCACTTTTTTTTGTGATGATGCAATGTGTTAAATGTGGTATAATTAATAATTTAGTGCTGCTGTTTGGAGGTACTGTGCTGTTCTGAGGGCCACTGCTTAATAAATTGCTGAATTAATGTGGGAGACATAATTTTTCCTCTTGGTTTCAGCCACTAAAATGTAAAATGTTATTACTTAATTTAACTAAAAGGGGGCAATGTAGCAGAATTAGTATATAAACTGTGGACAGTAAAAGTTTATCATTGGAAATTTTGGACATTAATTCTTCTAGTTAATGTTGCTTCACTTGGATGTTTTAATGCTAAAAACGGAGCAGTTTTCCCCTGGCACTTATAAGCTTGAGGCATCTACATGTTAGTAAGATTTGTGACAACTCAACAAGTTTAGCTTAGAGAGCTCATCGCACACGCACATGTACATGAGTCATCTTGTATCTTGAAAACAAACTCTTAAATCCATTTGCATATTCATAGATTTTTCTGTTCAAAGACAGTGGAGGAATGGGCACCATAATAAGAATGTCTAACCAGGTAATTGAAGGCTTTTATATGGCAAAAACTATGTCAGACACAAAGCAGTGTGTTATTCTTTTCAAAGCGAGTGTAATTTCATGTACAGACATGCCTTAGGGAATCCTTTAAATCAACATTTTAAAGGATTCCCTGAGAGAGAAGGAATGGGTGAAATGCAGCCAATGTCTTACATGAAGACATCAGCAAATGTAAACATAGCAAATAATTAGACTGTCATTCTTTGACTGGGTGAATGTCAAAACAGAATATTGTGTCTGGCATGCAGAATAACTGATAATCAACAACATAATGAGAACTGCATTGACTCTGTGCATTTCAGTTTGGGACATAATGCAGTTCACAACAAGGCGTTTTCTTGTATACATTTTCCAACTGACTTATTGAATATGTGGGTTTTTTGGAAAGCCTCAGCTTATGCTAAACCAAGTCATTTGACAGATAACAAATGGAAGTGATGCTATTTTTACTACGTGGAGACATTAAGTTAATTAAAGAAGAACCCACAGAAATCAAGCTCATTTTGAAACATTCAGTTGGTTCTTAAACTGATATCTAAATAATATTTAATGGTTCAAGATAGTTTGTGTTATTTTATATCAAAGTAGTGGAATATCGTGATAAACTCCACTGTTTATGTGTCCAAAAATAGCCAGTGAAGCCATAGCTTTGTCAGCGATTAGTCAGACATCAGGCAAGCCAGCCCTCAGCCCTAAGAATGAAGGCGTTGCATTATTGAAGTCTGAATATGGGATATTTTGTCTCAGGAGGAGGTTAAGCATTGCAACACTAATGAAGGCGAAGGAACCAGCAACGAGAGGGAGAATCATCCTTAAATCCCATCTTGTGGACGATAAATATTTGACGACAGATTTCTTTTTAAATACCCGTTTACTGTAACAGCCAGAGAAATGTTGGCACTTTTTTTGCACTGCTTTCAGCTCAGGTCACACTGCTCATATTGTCTATATTGTGAAATCATTTGTTAATATGAAGAATAGGAAAAAGCATTGTGTTACATGCACTGGAAATCAACCTGGACTTATGGATCAGTGTTGTACTACACTCCTGTGCACACAGCAACCGTTGGCTTTGACAGGCAGCAGATGGTGTGCTGTACAGTGATTTACTGCTGCATAGCCGGGGGTGCAGTACTTTTTGTGAGTCTTTACTCCTCCTGAATAATTGATGGAATACTGTCAGTTGCCTGTGTAGGATTTAAAATATTGCCTATCGAGTGGAAATATTTGGTATGTGTTATGTGTTTCTTCAACGCTTTGTGGTTTCTAATTGTTAGGGCATTTGCTAGCATCTGTTGGGACGCAGTAAAAGGTAGAAATTATGGTTGTTTTTATGGTGGACTGAATCCAGTCCTAAGGCTACCTGTAAACGTGGCATTATTTAAGCAACACGATTTAATTTGTTTAAGGGAACTTAGTCACATTGCAAGTGGATTTGATGCATTTCATTTTGTAATCAGCATGCTTGAACATTAGTTTCTTCATCTCAACAAGAAAATAAATTAGTTGCATCACAGTTTTTAGTCCCTAATGTTTCCTAGTTGGAATGACTACAGCACTGGGCCCTGCAGTTGTTGTTTGCAGCTCCAAAAGTGACATTTAATAAGCCCCTTTCACAACTGTTTTGCTTCCTTGTTAGCATTACAACATCATGCTGGGATAATTTGATGGGACTCATAAAATACACCCGTGTTAGTGAGCTCTGGCTTTTTAGAGAATTCAGAATGATTTTGGCTAACAAGTAAAGCAACTTGTGGTAACATCTACCTGCCAAGTCTGAAAAGTACTGATGCTTTTTTGCCAGTTGACTCTGACTGCCAAAAATGTCTGACGGTTCTTCTACAGCACAGTATTTGGGCACTTTGCTTTATGAAAGCAGTAAATTTTTCATATCTTGTAAAAGAGATTTGTTTTTAGGTAATTATACTACAGTTTGTCCATCAATTTGTATGTTTGTCCAGTCCTGACAGAAATGTCTGAACAAATATTTAATGTATGTAGCCAACAGGTTAAAGAACAATGATGCTGGTAACTGCTTGTTTTTTTTATTTTGAAATGATTGCTATAACACTGGCTGATGACTTGATGAGCAAATGGACTGGTTGTTATGTATTTCTTTTGTACTCTACTCGACCACTCAAAATACTTTATACAACATGTTCCATTCACCCACTTACCCACAAAAGTGATTTCTATCTATAATTCACATGCATCCACACTCTGATTATGAATCAAGAGGAACTCAGGGTTCAGTATCTTGCAGACTGGAGGAGCCAGGAATCAAAACAACAATCTTCCAAGTAATAGATGACTGGGTCTACCTCCTGAGCCACAGCTATCCCAGTGTCATCCTTCAAAGTTTTAATTAGTCTAGTGTTTAGGACCAAAGATCCACAAGTCAAAAGACATTCTCAACTGTTTACCCAAATTATTATATAATTATACTTTACCAATAATCCAAAATGTTGCAGGGAGTGAACTGACAGGGTCTAGAATGATGGAGCATATTTCTCCCATATTGGCTTTTCTTCATTGGTTCCCTGTGTAAATGTAAAATCAAATGAAAAATTCTTCTCCTCAAATTCACGGTCTTGAATAATCATGCCTCATCTTATCTTAAAGACCCCATAGTGCCATATCACAGTAGAGTACTTTGCTTTCGTATTGCAGGCTTATTTTCTTAGTATATTTAAAAGTAGAATGGGAGGCAGAGCCTTCAGCTCTCAGGCCACATCCCAGTTTGGATTCATGAGACAGACACTTTCTCTACTTTTAAGATTAGGCCTAAAACCTTAATTTTTGGTAAAGCTTATAGTTAGGGTTGGATCAGGGTGAGCTATCTCTTAGTAATGCTAGAAAAGGCCTAGGGTGCTGGGGGCTTCCCATGATGCATTGCTTGTCTTCTTCACTCCCCTCTTTTAACTCGACAGAGACAAATTTCCACAGTGTATCTTTTGTCTCGCCTCTCTCCCCTAAAACATCAACTGGTTGTGGCAGATTGCTGCCCCTTCCTGAGTCTGACAGAGGTTTCATCCTGTTAAAAGGGAGTTTTTCCTTTCCAACGTCGCCAGGTGGTTGCTCATCAGGGTTGTCTGATTGTAGTGTCATTACCGAACAGTATAAAGGGCCTTGAGGCGATTGTTATTGTGATTTGGCGTTATATAACTAAAATTGAATTGAACAAAAAGCAACAACAACAGACTCAGACAGTACTGCACAGAAATGCAATTTCAAGACAAGTCAATTAAAATACCATGATTACGAACATGTTAAAAACATTTTGGTGATTCGAATTGAACTTGTATCTATTGGTGATCCAATTCCTTGAAGTTCATAGCAGTCAGCTGCTCCAAACTGATAAGTGCAAATTACCATAGTGTTTCTAAAAGGCATCGATTGGTCTTGTCTTCTCCTTCTCTCCTTCCATTGATTGTTGATCTCGCTCTCAGATTACAAGGCCATGCTAGGGCAGGTGATAATACACTACTGTCTGGCTGCAGGCACATCCCTTATGTATGCCTTCTGATCTATGATTGTTTGTAGTTAAAATTCTTTCATAAATACATGTTTCTTTTATTACATTATGAAGTTAAATAAAAAATAAATGCATTAATTCAAGTATAAATGGGTCGTAATTATATGCTATGCTATGCTATGCCGAATAATTAAACTGAAACACATCTTTTAGGTGAGCACACCAGATATTTAAGCTTTCTCAGGGCATGTAGCTTGAACATTTTAAAAGGTTAAAAGCCAGTAGGTGACAATTGAATCTTAATATGATGCTAATGACATATACATTGTCATGTAATTAAGTCTTGCTGGTTGTTTTTATTGACAGAATGAAGGAAGCGACAGCCTTGAAGCACAGCATTGAGATTTCTTATTTTAATTAGTGCTGGATGTTTTAAGAGCACGTCTACCTTTCTCTCCTCTTCCCTTTGCAACTATGTTTCAAAGGTCATTACCTAATTTAGTTTTTAATGAACACTTAATTGAAAAAGACTCCGTCTACTTTACAGATGATCTCAGTTAAATATTGCAATGTTCTTAGGTCAGATCTTCCATCGCTCAGGTGGAGACAGTGACGTTGAGAAAAAAGTAATGCCATTAGTTTTGAAAAGTAAGTAATATTTCTCTCTAATACACAAGTGGATAAATCATCACAGGAGGGCAAGACTATATTGAACTGCTTAAACCCATGTAGGAGTTTTAAATTAAGAGCATGTACATTGAAGACTTTAAGTGAGAAGTCACCATGGTGGGAAGAAACAACTTGCAGTGAGCCTTATCAAATTCAGCATGCTGTTACACAGAGGAGTTCCTGACTGTTTGAGTCATAGGCGACAGAATATCTCTTTTTTTATTTCATCATTTAAGATTTTATGGTTTATTCAGCTTATTGGATGGTTTAAATACTCTGATTGTGTCTACTACATAAATATATTCTTATTACAATGATATTTGTCTGCTTTTTGCTCTGAGCTATAGCAGTGCAGCGAGTCTTACTAGAGTACAACAACAAGATTCTGCAGCGACAAAAGTCAGTTTTTATGTGGTACAAGGAGATCATCATAAGAGGTTAGCTGTCAAACTCAATCTGTGTTTGACTAATGGCTCAGTGGTTTCCAACAGTTGGTACTGACTTGTAATGGAGTTCACTGATGCTGTGAAGGTGAATGATCCCCATGAGCAGCCACTTTGCTTGCCACTTGCGGCTTGTCTATCCCTTGTCCTACAATACCTTTGACCGCATTACAAGGAGCCAAAAAGCACATCCGTCTGCCTCTGACAAGTTTCGAGTTTATCTCTGCATCTTAATGTTGTTCTATAACTGGATGCTCCTCAGTCTCAAGCATTTCAGACCTCCATATGACAGGACACAATCAAAGCACAAAGGATATATAATAAACATAATGGTTAACTACTGTGTGGGTTGTCAGCAGACATGCGGTATCCACTGAACTGTAGGAGTATAGATTGTTCCCTCAGCTATACACGAGGCTTGGTAGGTAATATGGTTTATTATGTTGAAAGGCCTTGTCCAAAAGAAATCGGCGCTCGCGGAGCACATTACTAAAACCTATTTGACATTTATAAGAGTTTGTGGGTCCCCTGAGGACTTTGTTGTTTTTCTGTCGTCACACTGCTCTCAGGAAGCACGTAATTCAGAGACACTGAAGTCTGGAGGCTTTTGAGTGGTTCATCCTTTTGTCCATTTGTCTTTGCATAGATTGTCCTCTTTCATAATGGTCAACCAATTATTCCCATTACAATAATTAAATCACAACATTTTAGAGTTGGGTGTGCCACCTAAAATAACCTAACAAAATCGATACATTTCATTAAATTCCTCAACAATTTGTAATCTCTCTTTCTGTCTAATGTGGTCTGTAGTGTTATGTTTCATTCGCTGGCCAGATATGTAGGGAAGCAATTCATCTGAAATGTGTGCCATTTTGTCCCTGCTGTTGACCATTTCTTTGGGACTGGATGACGAATCGCCTTGTTTCTGCACATAAACACAGTTCTTGTCTCTGAGTTAAGCCAGTAGCCTGTGGAAAGTAGGCGCTCTCCACCAGGATTTATGGACAGTAGGTTTGTGAAAAATAGTTCTTGCTTCAAATCTGTGAAGTCAGATCATTGTTTTCCTAAAAAGTCTGAGGACTGAAAAATATGGTGCAAATCATTCTTGTTGATGTTTAAGCTGTGTCATGCAGTTGATGGAGCAATTACTTTTTAACTGCTGCCAGATAGGACATTGGAATTGATTTGATGCAGCCATTTTAAATTGAACACAAATAGATCTGTAGCCACAGCAGTTATTTTCAACCTGTGCATCTAAATTAAATACGATCTAACCTAGGCTTAAAGCAGGGCTGTCCCAAATAATGAGAGCAACATCTCTGCTAAAGGGTGTTGGGTTATTCTTTGATCCTTGTATGTGTGTAGGTGCTACAGCCATGCAGAAAACGAATCACTCAGCAGAAGTCAAAGGGAAGGAGATGGGATACAAAGGAAATGTCAAACTGTCAAACAGTATCGTTGTAAAATAATATTATTGTACAATCTTGTTGTGATTCCAAATGAGACAATGTTGACTCCTCATATAGTATACCATGGTGCCCTGCAATGAAGGCTTGGTTAAGGTAATATATACTTTGTGTCTGACGAGATATCTCCTAACGAGATTGTTTTTATGTTCAAGTATTTCACTCATTTCAAACGTGTTTGTCTTTAATTATCTTTACAAGCTATTATTTCTTGTTACTGAGATGGTATTACCCATTTTTAATTATTTAATGCTTGAATTAACAGAATTATGAGGGTGTTTGATCAACAGTGACAAGTGCAAAACAGCTTTGTCAAAGTCAGATTTTCAAATTATCTGCATCTTTTATTTTTGATCTCTTCACATATGCAAATAATGCCCAGATTGAATTCATTCTTTTATTAACACTCTTATGGTATTTGTATCAATATTCCTTTAGACTAAATACAGTACTTCACGAATCCAGAAATAGCTCCATCCAGTTATGAATATAAGCATAAATTCTATCCTGATTTTCTACAGCCACCTCAACTTGAAATATATTTTATGTAACAGACATTTAAGCGTGCCAATTTCATCTCTAAAAGTGCAAGTAGATCTATTTTAGTCAAGATTACTTATTTAACGGTTTTGTAGTGTGCCAGAAAAGTTTTGGTTTTACATAATGATTATGGGTTCATGGACTAAAATGTCATGCTGAGTTCTTCTGTTTTTGTTCCATTATGCCAATAATTCAGTTTTTACCTTGACTTCATGCTAGATTAGTCGGGCTACGACACCATGAGTGCAGTGGGTTGCTGGGTTGATAATGACCCCTTTGTCAGCATGAATAGCGGTTGTTGTTGTAAAAACATAAACTTTAGATGTCTCATAAATGCACTTCATTTCTTTTGAAAATAATTTTAATCAAATCACATATATACTCTTCTATGTACCAAGACAAATGTACTTATTTCAAATCATTTTGAGATAAAATCCCCAAATATGTAGCTTTGTCTCAGGAAAATTGTCAAGAAAATTGAGGGGTTGGACCATCTTTTGTCTTCAGAACTGACTTAATTCTCTGTTGCACAAAGCACCTTTCCGGCACCTTGTTGAATGCAACAAGGTGCCGGAAACATTCCTCTGAGACTTGACATGGAGCATCACGTTGTTGCTGCAGACTTCTTGTTTGCACATCCCTGATGCCAATCTCCTGTTGTGCCAAATCTCAATGGAGCTCTATTGGATTGAAATCAGGTGACTGTGAAGGCAGTTTGAATACAGTGAAATGACTGTCACCTTCAAGAAACAAGTTGAGTGAGTTGTTATACTGCTGCAAGGAGCCATCAGAAGATAAGTACAATGTGGTCATAAAGAGATGGACATGATCAGCATCAGCAATCTGGTTGGCTATGAAATTTAAAGGTGCCGGTACTAAGAGGCCCAAAATGTGCCACAAAATGCCCCCCACACCTTTACACCACCACTATCAGTCTGAAGCATTGATATAAGGCAGGGTGGATCCATGCTTTAATATTGTTTATGCCAATTTTTGACCCTACCTTCCAAGTGTCACAGCAGAAATTGAACAGAACAGTTGATGTTGTTCCAATCTTTTTGTCAAATGTTGGTGAGACAGAAGTAGCACCCAGTGAATGCTCACTGACTTATTTTTCTTCCCCCCTCTTTTTTTTCACTGTAAAACCTAAGAATGATTGTGAGAAAACCAACCATGTCATGTTCATGTTTCTTGACCATTCTGGTGCTTGGTTTGAACTTAAGCACATCATTTTGACCTTTGTGATTGGCTGATTAAGATATTTACATTAATGAGCAGTTTGTCAGCTTTACCTAATGAAATGGTGAGTGTGTGGGGCTTCTAACCCTTATATTAATGTTTTGGGGATTGTAAAAGTAAACATCTCATAAGCTTGTGGGATGAATAATATGCACTTCATCCGACTGACTACAGATTTATGTGGATACTTATCTTTAGCATATATCATTTATTTCTAGTGTGTATGAAGAATTATTTTGAAGTATTTTGCAATTCTCTTCTCACTTATTAATAAATATAGTTTAGGATTGAATTAGGAATTCAGTTCAGAAATTTCTGACAAAACAGTAAATCAACAATAACAACAACAACAAGTACAAAACTGACCGGCCCTACAACAGGCAACTCTGCTCTGTAATTCAACATTTACTTAAGTCAGCTTTTACTGTACCTTATTGTTAGGTCCAGGAAGTATAGTTGCTAGCTTGGTTAGTTAGCCCCTTGGAAAGCTAATGATAGGAAACTACATTTTTCAACATAAATCATACAAACTATAATAACAATGCTAGTAAAAGGACAACATTTGGACAACAGTGTAATCTAACAAAGTATTTAGGCAATAGAAAAAAAGATCCATGTTAGGATTTTTATGAGCTGATAACATGCTGGATGTGTTTAACATTCGTTAAACTGTACCACTATAAGTTACCACTAGCAAAAAAAATGTCTTGCGGTGTCAGAAGAGTCGTGGGAGCTGTTTTTTAATCTTTAAAATTCTTGAGGGGTGACATGATGACAGCAAGGCTTTGGTGGGCTTATAGATAAACCAACAGTGGTCACAGCATATCAAGCAAAAAGAGATCAGAGGCTTTGCCCAAGGGGAAATAAAAAGAAAAACATTGCCAGGTGTAGTAAGTTTGCAAATCACAAAACACTGTTTAATATATTTTACAGTGTCCTGCAAATACTAATGTTGACTTCCAGTTTTTAGTCAAGATCAAATGATATTTTTAAAGTTAGAACATGTTTTCATTCTCTGTTTGTTTACTCACTATATGGACACATAAAGAAGCCAAAGAGTCACAAATGTTGTGTTTCTGCTGACTGTAAAAGCCTCCTGCAGTCAGCAATCTGTCATGTAAGCAGCCACCCATCACGCTCTTCACCACTCACACTCTGGGAAACAGTATGGGCTGAAAGTGAAGCCCATGGCTGCCTCCACCCTTGCTTTATATTCAGAAAAATGGTGCATTGTACCCACAGAGCTGATGAATGAAAGCCTAAACATAGAAATTCCCAAGGCCCTTAAAATTTATAATCCTGTCAATCTTATTAATAGGAATCATGTTATACATAATTTGTGCCATCTTGGAGGTAAGGTATGCACCAGTGCCAGTTAGTCAGAAATATGTCATCTTAAAAAGAACTAAATATTTAAGGTATTCACTTTTATAAACCATCAACTGTCATCACAAACATACCTAAAATGATTGTTTGCCATTTTGTTAGGGACACCTCTTCAACTGCTTATTAAATGGTAAATGGACTGATTCTGATATGGTGCTTTTCTACTCTCCTGGAGCACTCAAAACACTTTTTTAATAATGACTAATCATTATGCAAACGTACTGTTTATAAGGTTGGGGAAACCTGCAGTCAGCTGACACTGAAGAAGTCACTTGGATGAGTGATGCAACGTTTCTCCCACTGAAAACGCTACGTCCTGATGAACAGAATCAACTTTTTGGGATTTACTTACCTGGATGATTGAGCATGCATCAAAACTTTCTTCTATGCTTTTTAAGTGCTTTCTAACTAACATTCAAATGCCGATGGATGCATCGGAGAGCTACTTGGGATATTTGACATGCAAACTGGGGGAACCAGGGATCAGAACCACCAACCTTCCAATCAGCAGATGACCTGCTCTACCAGCTGACTAGAGCTTAACAAAATATCTAGTCAGCCAATCACATGGCAGCAAGTCAATGCATTTAGGCATGTAGAATTTATCAAGACAACCTGCTGCAGTTCAAACCAAGTATGAAAATGAGGAAGTGAGTTTAAATGTGGCATATTTGGTGTTCGTAGATGGGGTGGTCTGAAAATGCCGATCTTGTGGGATTTTCCTTCACAGTTATTATGATTTACAGACAAGGGTCCGAAAAAGAGAAAATATCCAGTGAGCGGGAGTTCAGTGGGGGAAAATGCCTTGTTGATGCCAGAGGTCAGAAGAGAACAGCCAGACTGTTTCAAGGTGATAGGAAGGTGAAACTAACTCAAATAACCACTCATTTTAACAACGGTATGCAGAAGAGCATTGTTGAGTGCATAACACATTGAACCTTGAGACAGAAGACCACACTGAGTTCCATTCCTGTCAGCTAGGAACTACAAGCTTGCCATTGTTGGACTATGGAAGACTGGGAAAACAATGTCCCAAATTTTGCTGAAATTTCAGAATTCAGAAGAGTCAGAATTTGACATAAACCATATGAAAGCACGGATCCGTTCTGGCTTGTATCAGTAGTTCAGAGTGGTGTTGAATGGTGTAATGTGTGGAGAATATTTTTTGGAACGCTTTAAGCCCCTCATTTAAATACCCCAACCTGCCTGAAATCATGTCTATCCCTTTATGTGCACTGTCTACCAGACTTTTGATGGTTGCTTTCAGCTGGATAACGTGCCATGTCACAAAGCTTAGATCATTTCAAACTGGTTTCTTGAACATGACAGTGAGTTCACCGTACAAAAATCGTCTCCATAGTCACCAGATCTGAGTCTAATAACACACCTTTGGGATGTGGTGGAACATGAAATTCTCATCATGGATGTGCAGCCGACAAAATCTATCTGATGCTAGAATGTCGGTATGGACCGAAATCGCAAAGAGATGTTTCCAACATTCTTTCAGTTTCTTTGTTGAAATTCTGTGTTTAATCAATGTCACGAATAATTAAAGCAGTTCTGAAGGTAAAGGGGGTCCAAACAAGTAGTAGCAAAGAATACTTAATAAAGTGGCTGTGAGTGTATGTACTTTTCTACACATCAACAATGTTAAATACTTTAAATGTATGTATGTATATTGCCCTTTTTCTATTCCAATTATGGACTTGAAGACTGAAGGTTCTGAACATTTACCATTTCAATCTTTTCACCAGCTTCTGTCTCAGTTAGCTGACTGTCTTTGCATTACAAATGCGATCTGACACTTAAGAAATTGCAAATGACAGAACTTAGAGATAATCTACGTTAAAAACTCGATGTCACAGCATTTTATATTATTAATATCATTTATTCCTGCCCGTCAAACTCTATTTGCACAGCTATCTCATATCAAATGGGGCTTTTGTAAGCATGCATGCATTCATTCATCTGTGTACACTTATGTTTATGTGTAAATGCGTGTGTGTTGTGTGTCATGCAAAGGCCAATTCTTTAATGTGTTTGCCTGCCTACTGGCTCACTGTTAAACCCCTGCATTGCAGCACTGCCAGTGGGATTTCAGCAGGCACGGCCCTTCTCTCCCTTGCTCTCTCCCGCTCTCTCTCTCTCTCTCTCTCTCTCTCTCTCTCTCTCTCTCTCTCTCTCTCTCTCTCTCTCTCCCTTACCCGTCATCCTCACAATAGAGAGATTAAATTTGGGCCAGATCCCTCCTGTGTGGAAAGCTCCTTGCTCACACATGCACATCTTCCAGTGTTCATATGCTACGCTTAAGAGACCCAGGGCAGCTGAGAGCCCCCAAAAGTCTCCTGTAGCAACCGTCATGGAGAGCCACGTGTCTTGGAGACAGACAGGGAGAGTAAGAGACTGAGAGAGAAAAAGAAAACATGGGATCCTCCGGGGCTGAGCAATTCAAGCGCTGTCTGAAAAGCTGCACAGTAATCTCGTTAAAGAATGGGAAAGATCTGTAGTTTCATAGTGTTTGACTTTTCCAGTTGTTGTCGGACTACATGGTACTCGTTACCAAACAGAGATCCGTTAGAGAATAAGAATAATCAGAGGATTCTTTGTGGTAGACATCAATAAGATTTTATCAACTTATCAATTTAGAAATTTTGCAGCTAGTGATATCTTGATGATGGGTGTATAAATTATTAACACAAGTAAAATGTTGTCCTTTTGCCCCTGAAATTTTGCATTGTTTTCATATGTTTTGAAGTATCGTATATCTTTTGTTAGTAGCCCCAGTGTTTCAAAATTTATTTGGCCGGCCCGGCGTTTAAAAGAGACCGGTGGTTATTGGAGACCGACTCTTATTCCCTTCTCAGACGGAATTGTCGCGGAAGTGAGAGGGAAAGAGGACCCAGGCACGATTTTTAGACTGAGGTGAAAAATGCGTTTATTTTCAGTGCTCCAAAACATATTTCAACATTTCACAAATAATGCAGTTCCCAATTGTGCTCCTCCTTTGCTTCCGAGTGTCTCCTTGTCTGTGGTAGCCCAGTGCAGGAGTGGTGCTCCCCGAAACTTCTCTCCGCCCGACTCTCCTCGAGAGGATGTAAAAGACCAGAAAATTACAGTTAGCAGGTTTGCTAGCCGACAGTTCCAGTTCAGTGTAATAATCCCACTTTGAAGGTTGCCGCGCATCCAGCTTAAATGCCGCTGGTCGTAGATGATGGCTGATTTTAACAGCTGGCCAAAGGTCGCCCGGCTACTATTGGAGACCGGCGTCTATTTGTCGTGACATGTTTTCAAACTAGCGTTTATTAGAAACCGGCATTTAAAAGAGACAGGCTACTATTGGAA
>VURO01000297.1:5543-16545 GCA_015108175.1 Pelvicachromis taeniatus | reverse complement strand
CAGAGGAACTTCCGGGTTGAAGGTCGCCCGGCTACTATTGGAGACCGGCGTCTATTTGTCGTGACATGTTTTCAAACTAGCGTTTATTAGAAACCGGCATTTAAAAGAGACAGGATACTAATGGAAGATATATGGTATTTTAGTAAGAAATGAAGCATTTTAAACCTGAAATTAATGCTAAAGTCCCACTAGTAAAAAAAAAAAGTGGATGGAGACCACAGCACAAAGTATTGCAACAATGTGAAATGAATTGCAATTACCATCAATTACTTAGGTATCTGTAATATAGTTGACCTTTATCAATTTGGCTTGTCATGTTCATTTTGATAGGAGTCCACTTCCAGTATGGTTCACTAATGTGGGCTTATATGGGAAGCAAAAAAAGCCCAAGTCATTATCAAATTCAGTTTTTTTCCCTGTGCGTAGTTTGTTCCCTTGGGGGCATAAATAGGTGAGGAAGGATCCAATTATTTTCACCACGAGGCAATTCCCTTTAACATGATTGTATCTGTGATTCTGCACATCAGAGCCTGTCTCTCTTGTCAGGTATCTAATTTATGATCTAGAGTGAGATTTTACTTTCTATTTGTCCTCACAGGGTAAAATCTATTTTTGAGATTTATTTCTGAGATTCTTTAGGATTATGGTGTTATATAAGCACAAAAAACAACTTCTCTATTAAGGTTTAAGGTTGTGATCCAGTACGATTGAATGTTTTTGTTTTCAGGTTTTTGTTTTTCGTTCTGCATTTCTTTCACATTTCTGTCATTTGACCTTTCTTTTTAAGGTACAAAAAAGAAAAAATGCCTCTTGTATTGTTGGAGTGCTGCAGCGTGAAGCAGTGTTGAAGCACTGCTTTTCTCCTTACTGTCACAAGTGCCCCTCAGCTAGCTGCAAACAGCTCACTTTGACAGTTTCACAGTGTTTCTATGAGGACTGCGGGTATTTCTCTGTGATGAAAGATTAAAAAAAAAGTCCTCAGTCTGTACTCTTCCATGTACCTTGAAGTTATTCCTTTGTGTAGTTCTGATTTTTTTCATCAGTCATCTTATTGTCTACACCTGCCTTGGGTGTGTTCACAAAAAAATAATGTAAAAAAAGAAGAAAAAAAAACCCACCAAAAAACTCCAGCACAAGGAAACAATGTCTTTCAGTCTTGTAGCTGTGTTAGATTTTCTAGTCTCAGCAGGTCTAAAGCAGGAAACGATCTCAATGGCGATCTCAAGAGTTTTACTGTTTAGAAAAGTCAAATGAATGTATAACATACACAAAATTCACAGAATAAAATTGGGTTTAGTGATGGCAGGTTTAAATTGTATGGATTGTTCTCCTTCACTGAAGTGCACAAAATGAAGTTGGTTATCTCTCCCTGTGGATGTCTTTCATGATACAATTACAATAAAGCAATTAAGTCCACTGAGTCATGAAATTGATTGTATTGCCAAAACAGAAGAAGGAAATTGGGCCCCAAATAAAATATCCTCTGAGGTTTAAGCATAAAGATGGAATTTGACTGATTGTAGAAGTTCATCAGGATCACAGAACAGATGATCATAGAGCTGCATCGTAGTGGTAAAACATTTATTTGGCTTTGTTTGACAAGTGAATTGATGTGACTCCAATGTCTATGTGCTAAATATAAATGTACTTAGATACTACGCTTAGCTTAGCATCTGATCTGCATTTTTTGGTTTAGTTTCCCCCCCCAAAAAACCCAGAAAAATGTAAATGTGATGAACAGTGAGCTTTAGAAATGTTCTTTGAGGTTTTTGCCAGCTTATACTGGTCTTTACTCTCTGGGTGTGCAGAGAGTAAAGACCTAAAACTGTTATTGATCTTGCCAGCTTACTCGTGGCAAAAAAAAGTAATTATGAAATTCCCAAATTATCAATCTATACCTGTAGCCTCTGACTATTTTTAAACTAAGGAAATGTCAGACATTTCCTGTGTTCGACACTGATGGTACCAAAAGTGATTTTCCTCACAAAATTCAGCAAACAACGTCCTCCACAAATGGGAGACTTAATGCCTGTGTAAAAATCTACTATTTGTCTAACCCAGCTCTAAGCGTCGTGGCGATCAGTTGTCAACAACTGTCTTGTTTATGACAGAAATCTGATTTGATATGACGTTTTTATTTTTCGTAGTAAACAACGGCGTGGAGATGTTGTGGCACATAGGTTTGGAGACAAACTAAGCAACGATTTCTGTGTTGTGAACGCAATGCTCTGTTGACTTAGGTCATTACAGTGTCATTACGGTAATGAAAATGAATTAATTCAATAACTGCTGAGCAGTAGTGTGCAACGGATAGCTGTCAGGGATAATTTATTCGTTCTGCAATTTTGGGGATCAAAACAGGATATATCAACTTTCCTGTGTGAAAGAAAGGCAGGGAGCTATCAGTGTTTATTGGCACAAAATTATGATGATTTGCTGGAGTTTTTGTAATCTTTACTTTAGGGATACCACTAGCAATATGTGCTTGTGGAGTGGGATTTAATGTCATATATTATCCTGACATGCTATGCACGCAAATTTGACTGCCTTCAAATCACCCAAGAGACGATTAAAGTTTTTCATCAACCTGAAATTTGCCAAGTTTCTCTTGAATTTTCATTAAACTACCAAGCAAGAGCATTTCCTCATTGATTGTTCTTTTACTTCGAGGCTAAAATGTAATTTTCTTTCTCTTACAGGATTTACACCTGACAACACTCTCACTGTGATTACTTCCAGATATACTTTTCAAGTTTCAAGCTTTTGGCTGTAAGTATAAAACAAGCAAAGGCATGCTATGTATTTGACGACATTAGTTGGGGGTCTTGAGAGATTTCTGTGAGCTGGAAAGTTCACAGAGGGATAAAGAGAGAAGGGAGGGAGGGGAGGAGAAGCTTCTCCACTTCAGCAGAGCGGTCCAGAATCATTGCTGTGACCGTTGATTTTAAGCAGAGACAGATCACTGCACGTTGTTACATGATTCCATCCTCTGCAGCTCCACTTTCAGAAATATCATTCATTCTAGTCATTTCAGAAATCCAGCTTGCCTCTGTGCCCTTACTGTCCACTGAAAGCATGGCCTACATGGCAGACTGTCTACGGCTGGATGCTCTCTGAAACTGTCTGGTAATATAACATTCTGAAGAGCTTTGGGGTGAAACAGTAGTTGACCCGAAAAAAAAAAAAATCCTGTTGAATTTTATTATTTGGGAGATAAAAAATAATCTTTCTGAAGAATGGTTGTGTATTTTTGACACCAAATTTTTTTCGGTAGAATGTTTGAGCTACACAGCAAGTCCAAAAAAAAAAGAAATCGCCGTTGCATTATGAAATATGTAAATCGATTTTTAGCCCTGTGTGATCACATGTTTTGGACTCCACTAGATGTCAGCATGAAACGTGAGTCGGGCTTTCCCCGCTCACCCATCTGTTCTTAGAAAATCTTTGCATGTGCCAGGGAGGAGGGAGCCCACTGCAGTGTGTAGTAAGCGGGAAAGGCGTGGTTCTCATGACGGTGCAGCCCACTGTGAGCAAATATGATTTACCGTAGGATTTGCCCGTCTCCAGTATACCCTGCACACTCCAGCACTCAGCTGATTAATCAGAATCATTTCCGTGAGTGATGGAAGCTCCAGCCTTGCAGGGGCTACAGACAGCTAATAAACCCCAGCGGGCAACAGCCACGCCTTGAAAGATGCTTACTTGCGTCTGCTTTTACACTGGCTCTGTCCATCTGCCATTATTCAGCCCTCACTGCCCTGTGTCAGCCTCATTGTTATTAATATTGATCAGCTCATCTGTTGAATGAGAATTAATACCCTGGGGAACAGTGGCGCACAATTAGGCGTTTGAATGTTCAGCACGATTAGTTAGGAAGAGCTGGGGATCAGCATCAGGATTGAATGTGGCACCATAGGCGAATAATAAACACTGTTGTCATTATTTAAATGCTGATCATCTGGTTGGGGCCAGGTGATAAAAACAAAACTACATGTGAACTAATATAACCTTCAAGTTCATCTGGTAAATTTGTAAGAGGTTAAGATTCATTGTGGTTCTGTGTAACATGTAAATGAAAGCACCAGTAAGCTATAAAAATGGGATAAAAGATGTTGTTTTGTAGAGGTGAAGAGAAATAGTAATGCAGTCATAATTAGCTGTCAGTAGTCAATTGTGATCAGTTGGAGATTAACTTTGATCCGTTTGATTTTCTGATTGTTTGTGATCTACTCAAAGCTGCCAAATCATTATAATAATAATAATATGTATGATACATATATGTACCCACTTCTGGAGTTGTTAAAGACCCATTATTAAAACAAACATTACCAAAACATGTCCTTTAGTCCTAAATTATGTTTTTTCTCCTTACAATACCCCTTTAATCTTTGATCATTTCACCTGCTCCTTAATAGCAGTGTGGAAGCATAATATGGCTCTAGCAGTGAGGTTTCCTCTGTCAGATCTAAAATGAGCCAACACAATGAAACACAAAGTGTTGCATTGGTGCTCTCATCACATCTGCAGCACCACATGTCAGCAAAGATGCAGAACCCCCAGTTTAAATCCTTGACTGCTAGCCACAGCATGAAATATTTACCACAAGAACATGAAGGCAGCAGTCACTAAAAAGATTTGGAGACGGGGCAACAGCAACACCACCGAATTGCTTTATGTTTAACGCCACTACATGCATAAATCGAAAGATTACGCTTAATAAAATAAATATGAGATGATGTCATGTGTTTGTGCATATTTGCAGTATGTGCTGTATCAGGATCTATCGTTTTTGCCTGGAAATTCCTTTTTCTACTCACATACATAGAAAATAAATCTCATGGTTTCTTTCTCCTTATGTGCTTTTTATTTTCCACTTCCCTTTCGATGTGCTATTTTAGTACTTAAAGAGAAAAGCAATACACAAAAGCACACACAGAAACACACTCCTAATCCAGTAAATACACGTACAAATAGGGAATCCACATGAAAAAGAAAAATTCTTCTGGACCTGGCCTAGGGTGTAATAATGTGCTCATTTTGGATAAGCTGATGTTGACATAGCTGCAGAAAAAAGGCAGGTAATAATGTTGAGACAGTGGCACACACAATTATTAGTTATATTAGGGTTCTTTTGTAGCATTTTTCTTTTGGCGTTTGTTGTCACAATTTCTATTTGTTTCATTTTTTTTTATTTGTACTTGGATTCTTGTGAATGCTTGTAGTGGTGCCACTGCAAGACTCTCGTTTCCCTCCTGAATGTAGTCACATTGTTGGAGCTACATGAGTTTAATATTGCACAGAAAAGCACATGGTGCTACATGTGATTTTGTAGAGGAGGCTGGGTAGTGCATTTTAATGGCTGCCTATAGTTATTGACTGAGCAGCTTCTAATACATAACTGCGAGCTCCATGCAGTTAGTCTTCACAACACGCAGCCCTTATTAAATATGGATTCTAAGTTGCGCTGAATCTCTCTGGAGTCTTGGCCTGTTTAGTTCAAAGTAAGGTCTGTTGGAGTTTTTTTAAATACTTATTACTCAATGAAATTATGCAGATGATTACTCGATTATTATTGTATTGAGAATCTGCTGCTGCAGCAATAGTGAGAAGCAAACAAATTATGATGAGAGCATTGATTCATTTGCCACTAAAAATCTGTCTGTTTCACATTTCAATGAAGAGAAGCCAGAGTTGCTTACTACGGGTGAACCCAGCATGCTATGAATCTTCGGCGTATCATTATGCTGCTCACACTCTTCAGATACTGATTCAGACCAGGGCACTAGGCTATGAAACATCTCTTATAATGTGCAAAAGATGGCTGACTAGATTTACATAGATCAATGAAGATGGCAGGATGTAGTTACATTTTAAGGCTGTCATTTTACTTTCACCCTACGCAAAACTATATGGAAGGATTGAGCTGAAGGATGAGTGTGATTGTGTCTCTGTGATTTTTAAGAAGGTATTTATATATATTTTTGATGACAGAACACCAGAGGACCATAAGGCCCATAAGGTTGGTTTTGGACCATAAGGCCAAAACCAACAATAAAAAGATCATGATAGCAAGTGCTCAATGTAGCCTAGGTATGGTACAGCTTATTCCTCAGCTTTCACTTCCTTATTAACATAAACACACACAGACACAAACACACACATACAAATTAGTGAGTCACACTCTTGGATTGATGATTGAGCACTGTAGTCATTTTGAATCAATTCCTTAATTACCCTCCTGCTGCTCCAACAACTCACTAATACCAAATGTGTATCAGTCTACAGCTGAACAAAGATGCAAAAAAACCCGCCAAAACTATTTTTTGAAAAGTGTTTGCTATGAACTTTAAAATCAGCTGGTTAGTAAATTAGCCTTTAAAATATAACTCAAATTGTTCATTTGCTAGCTGTTTTTAAAAATCCACCCATTCATCCATCCATCCAACCAACTGTCCTATCCCGCCCGTCATAAGTCAAGAGGTGCACCCTGGCCAAGTCTGCCAGGCCTAAAGCAGAGAGACTTGGGGACTCCACTGCATGCTGAAGTATCTGTGGGCAAGATACCGAAGCCTGTTGTCACTCATGTATTCAGTGATGGAATAAAGAAATATGTAAAAATGTATCCTTGCCTAGCAGGAGAGGTGAGGCTATATGGAGTGGACAAGATGTACAAACCCCTCTACTCATTTTTCTTTATGTGAGCATTATTGGAATACCATTACCTTCCCTTTAATTACCAAATCACTTCTAATTCAAAAACAGTGAGTATCTATTACGGCCTGAGAAATGACATTGTCACAGAAAGGGAGCAAATTGCAGTCCTCCCTTCCAAATGTATGTTTTTAAATTGCAAAAACCCACCTCCCTCTCTATCCCTACCCCTTTCCTTTTTTGTGATTGAGACTTTATTGATTTTTAGTTCCAGCGCTCATTGCAGGCCAATAAGGTGGATGATTCACTTAGGGGAGGACGATAATTCCCAGTGACACACAGCAGTGCCCCGAGGGCTGCAAACTGTCTGGTTGACCATTGGTGTCAAGTGAAAGTGTGCATTACATCTTCTCATTAATCCAATAAAACGCCCACTGTAAGGGAAAAAAAGTTGTGGATTTTGATGGTTTTGCAGTATTTATGCAAAGAATTATTCAGAAAAGATTCTGTTTATCAAGCTTCAAAGCTTGCGGTATGTAAAGCAGGGCGGAAAGGTTTTTTAACGTTATATATTTATATAAGGTTTAGGTTGGTATGAATATCTAGAATAAATCTTTAATTATGACAGTGGAGGGGGTGTTAGTCAAAGAACATAAATAAGACTAATGAAAAGAGCAAAGCACCAAACTACTGCTGAGGTAAGCAGACATCTTGGTGACTGCATATTATTGGCTAAAAGTGTCTTGTGTAATATATCATTTTTTTCCCTTTGTGCATATTTTCATTTTCCCCTTTTTTTTCCAAACACTTGCAGCCTTGTTAGCTGAGGGACATATCCGAAACCAATTGAGTCCTTCGGCAGCAGTGGTTTTTGGAATAAGGATGTGGATGCCGGTCAAACTGTAGAGCATCTGGCTGCTTTTGGATTGCCCTTATGCATCGGGGCACAGATTGCTGCATACAGCACCTTGTGAGCAGCATCACAAATCAGCTGTCCGAGCAGTGAGTGCTGGAACGGAGAGAGAGAGACGGAGAGAAAGCGAGAGCTGAAAGAAGGGGAGGGGGTTCCATTCAGTGAAAGAAAGAGTGAAGAGAGGGAGAGGAGGAGGGGATTGAGAGAAACAGAGGTGGGGGTAGTCACAGCTAGAATGACTGAGAGAGCGTGTGTGTGTGTATAGGAGAACAAGTATTGCTGCAGTGGAAACAGTGCGAAGAGGACTGCAGTTTCTGGTGCTGATGGGAAAGCAGTCGAGGGACATTATTAAGGCACTGTAGCATTAATCCCAAGTGCCTGTTTGGTGAATGGGTTTGCCTGTTGTGGAGAACAGGATTACGGAATTACGGTAGTGCTAGGTAAGGATGTATTTTAAAGTCTCTTCTCAGCTCTGCTCGAACACTTCCTTTGTGGAATCTGGAATAGAGTTATGGGCTGGTGGTTGCTGCCGTATTGGACGATTTTTACCTGCAGCGTCCAACTTTAGCATTTCTTTTTTTTGTTCCTTATACCATAATGCAGGTGCTGTGTGCATGTTACCGATGCATGTGTTCCCAACTTTACTCCGAGCCAATTCCTTGTAAAAGAAATACAGACTGTTCCTGGGCCCGTATCTGCCTTGGGATCTAGCCACAGGACCTTGAGTTCATGAAATTAATGATTTCAAATCTGTTACGTAAAATTTTTGGAAGGGGAGTGTAGCTTTCGCTGTATATATAGTTCTCATTGATCACGGCTCATTTAGCTTGCCTGGTGGATATTGTACCTCTTTCCTGGAGAGTGTCCAGGAGGCTGCCCTGCTGACAGATGCTCGGCTTGCCCCTTTAGCTACACCGGTATCTCTCATAACCTCCCTAAACACTGAGAAACAGGCAAGTGGAGCCAAAAAAAGCACACTACACGCACACGCACACAAATCCCCAGGTCTGTCCACAATGTAACAAAACAGACACAAGCTCCACTACTCTTTATGTTTTTAGACTGAGCCGACAGACCCAACAAGAGGCTGACAGTTGTGCTGACGAGTATAGAGAGAGGGGTGGGGATTTCTAAAGTGCTGCAGGATGCTCTTTTTTTCTGCTGTCTCTCATGGGACATATAGCATAGGCAGCACTGAGGTGACAGTACCAAGGACGAAACCTATATTGGGCTCCGTGTACTTCTTAATTCCTAATGCTGACTCTTGCAATTCTGAGCCTATGATCATCACAGCAGAGTTATTATTAAATCCAATTTAATAAAAAATTCTCTATAACAATAGACTAAGAATAGCTAGGGTATTATTTTTGCAGTGTTTTTGAAAGCCAGGAGTTTTGATCTTGCTTTGAAAGCAAATTACAAATACAACACAATTTTTACATCATGCACAAAGAGAATTGTTAATTATTAATTCGTTATTTATTCTTCCGCCTTCCTCAGAATAACATCCTGGCATTTAAATTAGGTCTATTTCCCCCCCCCCATAATTTGGTGCTATAATGATCAAAGTCAGTCAATGGCTTGCATTTGAAATGGTCACATGATCATTCTAAGAAGTCTAGTAAACAAGCACACTGTAGACAATGTGAGGGATTATATTATATGTTCATGCAGAACTGTATGTACGCTATCCGTGTATCTACATGTTCAATATTCAGAGTGCAGAGTATTCAAGAGGCTATGTGATACTGAGCATGCTCTGATGATTCTTTTTTTTTTTGTCAGGCTCTAAAACATTCAGGCAGGCTCATTAAGTTCAAACCTCAGGCAGCCGCTCCCAGTGGCTCTCGCACTAAGAAATACTCTCAGAGTCTCTCATACATAACTAGAAAAATGAGAGGAAGCTTTGAAGTTCACCAATCTTATTTCTTTTTTTCTCTTGGCTCCCTCCAAGAAGGCATCTGGTGCCCGAATGCTGGAACTGCTTAAAGAGGAACAGAAAGAAAAGAGGCCTATTCTAACTGTGCAGCCTGTATCCTGTGCTACAGTGTAGTGCTAGAGTGGGTGTGCCCTCTTTCACCCATATTACTGTTGTTTTCCAACTTACCATAGCTTTGTTAGGTTAAATAGTTTTTTCTCCCTAAGCTTATATCTTAAAGTATTCCACAAGCAAAAGCTTGTTTAAAATAATAATGCCAGCCATGTTGGCCTCTAAGAATGAGTCAGTGATTTCCTCTCTGACACGTTAACACAACTATCACGGCGATTGCTCAGCTGCCATCAGCTTTTCACTCCAGGTGAGAGCTGAGCCTTTCCAGTTCTGGCCCAGGCCCATGTGATGGTGTGTCGCTGGCAGGCGATGGCAGAGAGATTCAGTGTTAAACGGTTAGACACTGTCACTAGTAACAGCCTCCTGCAGTGCTGACGGGGCAGTTTCACAACTCTTTAATCTTTACAGGGAGAAAAGAAACATGCTAGTCATGGTGAAATTTCCAGCAGCTTTCTTTTTCTGGCTCCTTCATTGGAGGAGACAGTTTGTGATGGTCAGAGAGCGCATAGCACAAAGAAGGGGCATACTTGGTGTGGGGAATTAGTGATGCGGTTTTCAGCATGTTTCATCATACTTTTGTGTAACACCAACAGTGTTACAGCAAAACCTCTGAATTTATTTGATTAGTAGTCTGGAAAGTTACATGAATATTGGAAAGTTACGTTTCAAGTAGGTCTACTGAATATATCAACTCTGTTTGGATATGTATGTATGTTGTTTTTTTTACTGCATCCAGGAGCTGCATTTTAGTTGGGCCATAAGTTGAGCATCTTGGATTTAGAGGCATTACTTTTGATTTGGCATCAAAGAGGCATTACTTTTTGACCTACCAAAACTTTTAAAGAAGTGCTATTTGCATTTGTTTGCAGTCTTTATGCTAGTGTAGGTAGGTTTATAAGTACTCATTTGCATTATCTATAAATGTATAGATTTTATTCATGTATTTTTTTCAGTCAAGCCATTTCTTCAGAGCAGTCATAGTGGGTAAATCCTTACGTTTAACAATCTTACTGTCTACGTATGTTCCCTTTTTAACTGTTATTAGATGTGGCCTATCTGCAGTGCTGCAGAAGCCCTCTGCTCCGTCACATTTCCTTTGCACAACATTACATGCAGATTGGGTCACTGTCTCTGTGACAGAATGATTAATCGACCTATCAGGGGACAGGGAAAGGGGATGTGCTGAGGGGGAGAGGGAGAATGTATGGCAACTGGCTGTAAATGATCCCTGCAGCTCCTCACTCAGCATTCAAATCCTGGCGCCCCCCCCCCCCCCCCCCCCCCCCCCCCCCTTTTCTCCCCTCCCCCCCCCTCCCCCTCCCCCCTACCCCCCCCCCCCCTTTTTTTTCTTCGCTCCATCCCCACCCTTTTTCTTTTGATCTCCACCT